>CM073770.1:94324007-94605303 GCA_037158775.1 Hetaerina titia
TTTTCAAGACGGGAGTTATCAACCATAATTGAAATAGGAAGTACACATTCACTGTACCGTGTTCATTTTGAGTAGCATAGAAAGGCTGTTCAGGGCTTGCGCGCGCGTGTGTAAAATGTATTCCTCGCTGCTTCGTAAATCATCATTAGCCGGCGAAGAAAAAAGCATGTACGACTTGGCAAACATTCGTTAGGTTTTGACAACGTTTGAGACCTATAAAATACGTAGCAACAGAAAAAAAACTGCAAACAGGGAATGCAGAATAAAAGGATACTTTTATAACAAGGCCATCGTGCTTAGCATTGGTGCATAATTACTTTAAAGAATGGATAAATAACATCAAAAAGGTGATTGATTTTGCTCTCTTGACGAAACAAAAGCCATTACGTCGAAATACCTACGACGCAAAGAGTAAGATAAGATTTCGCGCGTTGTCGTGTGGGACACGCGGAAGTAGCGTCAGATAAAGACCTCCCAAGTGATAAAGGAGGGAATTAGACACCCATCATAGGCCCCGTCGTTTACAACGGTGGAGAACGACCGTAGATGCCTGAGTAACCGAAATGATAAGGCCAAGAGAGCACAAGAGTCTTGCGAAAAAAAAATTAACGAGAAAATATAACTTCCGAGTGAAAAGTCACGCAATCGCTAGGGAAACGCAGTAAATTTTCGCAGAATCTTTTTGCTCAAGGCTTTGCGCCTCCGGCGGGTCAATAAACCGCAGTAATTGCTACGCAGAACGATGAAAAATTCGCCCAACACGTGTTTCTCAGGTTGGCGAGTTGATTGAGATGAGAAACTCGGTCAGTTCCAATCATCAAGTCGACCTGCCCCATAAAAATAGCCTCCAATCGTCCAGGACGGTATCGGGACGATGGGAAAGCAAGAATCTCCGCACCAATGGTAAGCAGACGGGAATGGAAATAGCATTCCTGGTAAAGGCCTGAGACACAACTCGTCTCTCCATCTTGCCATTTTCGACTACCCTTCAGCCCTGACATTAGTCCGCTCATCCGTCTTCCCACATTGGAATGGAGGAAAGTGCGACCGAGAGGATTTTCCTACCTTTCCTCAACAGTTCCGGAAACTTTAATTTAAAAAACGGCAAGAAAGGAACTTCTAGCGTTCAAAGAAATATCTTCTTAAGAATCCAGAGACGTTATTGTCACGACAGAAAATTCTTCCTACGCATCCGCATGTAATAAAGGATTTTACTAGAGGATTGGATTTTATGTAAAAATTTGGTCCTTTATTCGAAGAAAAACTTGTGCATCTCTCGGAAAAAATACTGCTGCATGAAACAATGATTCTGAGTCCTTAAACTCGATTAAACGAAGTTAGTTCATAACTTTTAGTCATTTCACTCGGTCATTCATTTATAATTATTGAAAAATTCGACCGTGTTTGTCCATCGTAATTTCAAAATAAATTAATTATACTTCGTAAACTTCCGTAAGATTATATATTATCGACCACTATTGCAACGTATAAATATTCGAGACAATATTAGACAGATTTAAAAATAATTGTAGCCAAGAGATTATTGCCATTAACTAAAATCATAATCTTAAGTTATAAATTCTTAAGATTTGATTGTGATAGCTCAAAGATATACTGTGACACTCTTTGACGTACTCGATTGCTAACTTTATTCTCAAGTATTTTAATCGCGTGAGGATATACCGAATGGTCACCTACTGAAGGAACGGATATTTCATCCTCATAAAAAATTAATATAAATAAAGAACAAATATCAACCACAATATTCACCCATGTTGTTTCTCCCAACTATCGTTTATAAGTTACAGATCTCTGAACCTTAAATTTTGAGATTCAACGTTTTCCTCTCTTTGCTATCAAAATTAGTCACAATGTCAGCCTTCATTGTTTTTCTGCCATATAAATCCAAAATCAGTCATCTTAATGCAAAAATAATAGCTCATTATACCACCGTTCGCGAAACTCTTAACCGATGTTCACACACCAACAAATCGATCTTCTATTTTATTGGTGGTTGCATGAAGTTAATCGATTTCACCAAGAAGTGAAGCTTTTTTAAAAATAACTTGAAATAGATTTCTCGACAGCTACGTTACCAACTAAAATTCTAATCGACATCTATTCGGTCGAGCTCACCGGCTGAATGATTGGCCAAACATATTTTCGGGTATTTGAGTAATCAATGATGGATGAATATTGCTTTTATTGAATTTCACTGAGGGGAGAGGGGCTCCACCCCGTCAGTTTCACCCAAACAGTGATTTCGGGTACAAAACCTTCCAGCGAAACCGGCGGCGGCACAAGAAATAGACCCGGCCCGCCCAACCCCTTTCCTTACGCCAGAATCCCACACTCCATCTGTATGTATTAGGTGACCCCCTACCCTCTCCTATCACATCAAACTTCCGGTCGCTCATCGTGTTTCATTTAGCTCCCTCAAAACAATTACTTGAAGTTGTAATATTATAAAATATGAATGCTCAGGCAGCCATTGTGGTAAAAATAAAAAGAAACTCCAACGAACTCAAATATTTACGAAAATTTAAGAAGGTTAAAACTCACTAAAACTAATATCTTTGAAGTTCGATAAGCCGTTTTTCGATATGCACAATAATTTGGTTGCGGTCAACATTTGTCCACATTACACGCGTGTCCTTTGCGAGTGTTCTAAGAATATCAGAAAAAAATATTTATTCGAACCAGTTCTATAGGGAAACGCGAAGATATGAGACATGCGTCACGCACGGAAGATTGCAAGGTTTCGCCAAAACTAGTGCACAGCCTTTCATTCCACATATTGCAACCTCTAATGATTAGTGGAGCGTAACACATGTATTTATTCCATCTGTTTAGTAAATATTGCAGGAGAAAAAATTGTCGGAATGTACGTTACTGGATTTTCCTGATTAAAAAATACGCTCGTTTCAACCCAGAATCATCCGCCATACTGTGCCATCGCGTCACCAATCACAACTGGGGTGATACGCCGCCAATAGGATTCACAGATGACAAATTTTGCCCAGTGTGAAAATATGCGTTGGAACCAACTCATAATTGAAAAAGAGACTCCCAAAACCAGCAGAGCGTTTTCAATCGGCGAAACATACCCTAATTTCACATTTTAGCGAGCCCCTGGACGCAGTTAATAGCGCTCTATCAATTTACTACGACGACACACTATCAGCCAAAGTTAAAGCAATGAAGCACTAAGTCTCGTCTCTAAGTTTGAGCATAATATAAATGGAGCCGAGGATCGTATTATTTTACCACACGGTGATTCTCTGGTATTGAAAATACCCCAAAAATGTCTTCAAGAGACGACGGGGACTTGGCTCGGCGATTTGCCACCATCAAAGACGCCCAAGGACATTTTTTTGCCATCGTACAAAGGCGGAACCACTAAAGTGGATTTTTAAAAGAAAAAAAGAAGGGCAATGGGACGAAAACTTGGGTAACATTTTCCTCGTTATGGAGGCGGTCAAACTGGGACACGACGCCACACTCTGGAGGGAAGAAGGATGCATCGGCGGCAACTGGAATGTCTTGTTGTTGAGTGCGTGCGAGCCCTAAACAATAGACCTGTACTTATCGTGCCTTGATGGCTCGCAAGCCTCTGGCTAAGAAAGAACTGGTTCAGACGACGAATTCTCCACGAGAGGAGCGGTACTGAGCGTTTTCTTGGACACCGTCCTAATTTCAAGATTAAAAATCGCGCTTACAATATTAATTTTGCCATTTGTCGTTAAACCAAATGGCCGGATTTCAAATTAGAAACACTTTTTGTGGTGAAACTATTCCGCTACCTAAAGTCGAATTCCGTCCATTACACGTTTTGATAGAACTCACAATAGTCGTGTACACCAATCCCATTCTTGATACGATAACTGGTAAATTCAATTGAATAAGCTAATTCGCCATGCTGAAATGACGGCAATGCACGTTGAAGGAATGGCACTGAAATCAGTGATTACATTCGAAAATTACATTCATTACAACATGATTATACGTGGGGAGTGACTAGTTCATTACTGACAAAGCTGTCCCCTCTAATTTTCAGGACGTCCTTCCCAAAGACCATAATTAATGTTTTCAAGATTTGTTTCATCAAGGAACATTCTTCCACCCAAAAGCCTCCAGTGAGAGGTCTACACGCTTTCACTCGCTCTCTCAAGTATACACACCCATTCCTAGAATATAATGAGCATGAATGATTCACCTTCCCAATTACACTGGAAAAATGTATTCAATACTACAAATTGACACATTCTGACGCTCGCGAATCAGAGAATAAACCTAGGCTAAGATTCTTCGTCATTCCAGATAGCGGGATAATCGTGCATTCGCTCCGCCTTAATTCAGAAAAAAAACACTATTCCACCGTCTCATATATGCATATACACTCCAAGGGAGTTTCAAACGGGGGGAGAAGGGCGTTTCTGAGGAAATCTAGTTAAAATCGTCTCGAGTCTCTATCAAATCACGCCGGCGTGCACCAAAATATCTCATAATTTCTCATTCTCGTGATTTTCTGAGAAATGACGCCTCCACTGCTTTCTTGGCAATGCGTAACCGCGTCCACACTTTCAAGAGAGATGAACATAATGAAGTAGTTGTTCGTGACAGGCGGGTGTTCCTACCTGAATGATTCCACCCAATTCCAATTAGAACAATCATAAAAAGGAGAGACCAACAGTTTTAGAATTTAAAATAAACAAAGTTCCTGCGAGTAAAAAAATACGTACAAGTTGCATCTTAATTAAGTTACAACCGTTGAAATCATGTTGGAATAACTGACTCATTGTTTCACGATTCTCCCAGGAAGTTCCTTCCCTGTCATTTTCATTCATTTATGACACCAATAATTTTCTTAAGGTTTCTTGAAATGAGGCATATTGTACCAGATTTAATTCCACGTAAAAGAGATCCATATGCAACAACCAACATCCCAAGTGGTACCGTATGGAGTGACGCCCATGCGTAATCCTATTGAAGGAGAATATTTTTTTCATTTTACAAATTTCCATATTAACTAAAGAGGTTTTGAAACTTGAAATGATCAAGTTGGCTGAACGAACACTTGACCTATTTCCAATGAAAGCGGTTAGGGTAAGCTTACTGCAAGCTCTTACAATTCCTATGTAGTAAAAGGAAGTATCAAAAGACACCCATTAGAATAGATAAAAACGCATGAAATTATGTCAAAGCATCCTGTTCCACTTTTCAGCAAATTAAATTTGCATAGTTGTGAAGGGTATGTTGCGGATATCCTGAACAGCGGAATTTGAACCGCGTGGATAAATAAGGACTTCAGACTTCAATTACTTCGATAAATGATGCGACAATACACAGATATGTCCTTCCTAAAAAAGCAAATAAGACAATCCCCATTAATTGTTAAAAAATACTGTGGCAATAAAAATAATCCCCATAATTGTAACATTTAAAATTCTCAACATATAAATATAATTTTTCAACCCAGAAGTACCCAAAAATTTGTTCCTGAGATTAGTTATACCTTCGACGGTTGGAAATAAGCATTTGGATTTAGAATTTCTCTCAAATATGAGCCTCAAAATATTTCCTTCATCCTTTGATAAAAAGCTTTACGCATTTACTTTCTCTAATTATTATATCCAGAATGGTAGACCTAGGGGTGAGAACGTCTGCATTCAAAGGGGTTACGTTTGGTTCCTAGGACGGAATTAAAGACAAACTGAATGAATATACCTGGTTTCATATTTCATGAGCGCGCTGCGTATTCTTAAACCGATTATTTTTTATCCAGTATTCTTCATATTCATGAAACCTTGCTTGAACCTGACGCTAAACCATCACGCTTCGGGGAAAATACTTAAGCGATTGATCGAATCGTCGGAAAACTTTTTCTTTTGCTGCCTTCATGACTCACTAAATTCTCCGATTTCTCTTTCAGATGAGTTGGAATCGCAAATGCGAATTGGTCCGTATCCAGAGATGCTTGAGTCACCAGGTTGACTATCCTTACGACGGTTCTTGAGAATTTCTTAACGGAGTTGTTGCCTATCATCGTTCGGGGTTAAGTTTCTTGCCCCATCATTTTCATCGCCGCCTCCAAAACTTTAAAAGTGGCAAAGATTAATCACAATTGGCATTTGGCCTTGAGGACGGAACTGAAAGGGAGGTCAAGATAAATCACAACTTAAGCATAAAAAAGTGCTTGGCAATACTAGCGATCGGGTGGGTACTGATCGAAAAGCCTGGGTTCACATCTGGTTATCACTAGCCTACTTTGGATCCACCCAATCTGTGTGATTTTTCAGGTAGCAGATCTTCCTGGGAAATCACAGGCGGCAAAGGGAAAACACTTCTACTCCGATACGTGAATTTTTCATGCTTTACGTTTAATTTAGTACGAATAAAAAATCAATTCAATGATTACGGTTGCTAGCGCTAAATAATGCTCATTTATATCCTTAAAATAAACATAGGCCACATACCAGAATGAAATTTTGGTCTCCCCGAAAGTCATATTAAATTTCCAGAATCAGTACTTTTAACAACGGATCTGCAACTCCATAACTGAATAAAATCGAAGGAGTAAATTTTAAAATTTCGAATTCTGTGGACTGCTGCCAGGATATTATTCAACAGACTTATGTATCCCGGAGTCAATTTTAAAAGGTATTTTGTAATTCATCCGTCCATTTATGCTCGCTTTAGCCACCTCATTGTCGAGTTCCCCCACCGTCCGAGCCTGTGCCCGATGGGGCATACGAAACTCGAATTTACAATCGGGTCAACGCCACCCTACGCTACTAATTAGTTCCGAGGAGTACTGAATGCATTTTACACTACTACTCTTATTTATAAAGAGCCCAAACCCACCAATTTATAAGTTTTAATTACAAAATGCATGCTCTCCCTAATTCATCCTTTACATTTAGGCAGAAGATTTTTCTCAACTCATGTAGAGAAAACGAAAAAGATATTACATGCCTGAGGTTCTTCAATATATATTGAAGAACCACAACATGCCAGTGATACTGCCTCTAGGACGGTTCATTTCAGGCAGCTTAACAATCATAAAATTTATAAACATTGTGTCTAGGGAAGGGTGAACGGCCCCAAATGCAAGCGCGCCGCAGAGCAGTTAAATAAAGGGCAGGCCGACGGGCCCTGAGCCGTAAATGTCATCTCCCCAGCACGAGCTATGGGCTTGATATTTTTAAGATAACGTTATTTGTAAAACAGAATCAATGTTTACATTTTAATAATTTTCGATGAACGCCCTATGATGGTTACATGTCAAAATTTCACACTCATGGAGGCAGGTAATCAATGTACCCGCGATGAATAATTTACCTCAAACGCACTGTATTTTATAAATAACCTGAGCTAAATATTGAAAAAAAAATTGTTCTTAATATTTGCGCTGTTATTTATAGCAACACAGAACAGAACCGCCGAAGGAAGCTGACCACAACAGTCTCCATTTAAGGAAAACTTAATGGAAAATCGAAACAATCAAGTCAAAGTGGATTGCAATAAATAACGTACGTCCACTATGACAAAAACTCGCCGTGTTCTATTTGACAATCCTCCGCCTTTTACGGCAAATAAAAAAAATGTCAGCCGCGAATCTCAGAACAAAGAACGCACGCAATTCGGCACAATTGGCCTCAGCGAAATGTGGAAACGATTGAGATAACCTGTCGGGCCACATAAAAACGCCACACGCCACCAGAGAGACTAAAAATGAGATGAGGAGGCAACCTTCAAAACGTCTCTCTCTCAAGGTAGACGGCCGGGATGGGAAACAATCGTCAGAAACCAAAGGCCTCCCGGTTGGTCGGGCAAATGGGGGGGCGAAGGCACTACCAAATTCAGAGAGCAGAAGTGGCATTAACTCCTCCGGGATGGGCCGCCAGGTTCTGAAGAGGGAATGGAGGTGGGGATGGCGTCGGGACACCATCCGCATGCCAGACAACGGGCGAAAATTCGGCAGAATCGAGATAGGGGGAGAGACGGAGGTGGAAGGGGAAGATAGACGAGGTTGGGAAAGGACGGGGACGAACGCCTGGATTAGGAGACGAATAAGGGAAGGGGGGAGGAATGCAGGACGGTGGGGGCAAACGGAAGCGCATGGGGCTGGCGAGAGGAGGTGGGGGGGAAGGGGATGAGCGACGAAGGAAAGGGGGAGGGGCGAGGGGAACTCCTCTCGCGTCCATTAGCACTGGAGAAAAGGGAATAGGAATGCTGAAAGTTACGGCGAGGAGGCAAAGAAACCGCAAAACCGCAGTGCGAACCTTTCCTATTCCTCTTTTTGGTTAAAATCTCGATGGATATAATTCAATTTTGGCAATTATTTAAATGGGACTACGTAACCGACGCGCTATTTCGGAGAATTGTCAAACTTAATGAACTTACCATTACGTCCTCTGGCTTCGCTGTTTCCACTGAATGAAGAAATATACGCAGTCGACTGATGAATCGATACCGCGAGTACGTGATTGAACTTCATAGAAATCGGCAAATTTACAAACATTAATTGCCTCGGTCGTCAAGCCAAGATGAATTTGCCGAGTCATAAATGCAAAACGAACGTTTGACTTGGTTTCTACTTCGGGAATTGCCGGTGCATGCTTCAAAAATGGATCGGCACTTCAAAGACGGAGAAACCATTAACGCTTTCACAAAATAATTAGTCCTCTTCAACACACATGAGAGCCTAAATTTATATTTTGGGTACATGTGGATAGGTAGGCATGGATTATGTGGATATTAATTATGCAGGCACTAAATTGTGAGATGTCATTTGATATTTTATTTTACTTTACATGCTATATTCCATTCTATTTCCCAAAAACTAGATATACATTGAATAGACATTGCTAAAAAATTGACCGAGGAGCTTTTATAATTATATCTTATATTCCATCGTGTGTGCAAAAAATTGGCGAAAAGGATATTACACCCGGTTATGATAAAGTAAATAAAAAGAAGAAAGGAAGAGTCTAATTTGATAATAGAAATTAAGAAAAAAATCCATCCACCGCTATAGAAATATTTTTTAACTACTAAGACCCAATGAAATTACTTGACAATAGATGCTCGCAACGTAAAAATACATTTTACACGAAAAGAATCAACTATAAAAATTTATTAATCCGTAATCAATACAAATATACTACGCTATTTTTGCACTGAATGGTTGAGGCCTTTACTTTGTAGAAATCCTAACTAGCCCTGAGGATGTTACAGTGTAAACGAAACTAGTCGACGAATAAAGTTTTATTTCTGTAGAAAGCAAAGATAATATTTAATTTTTTAAGTTACGCTATTTTTATTTCCGTAGTGGTGAAAAAATATTTCCATCCATATTTTCAGCAATTAATTATTCATGAACAATTTTTTTGCAGAAAATTCGGTAGGACCGGAGGAGAAAATACTTAATAGACTTCCAAGACCAGCGAACGACAGAATGAACAGGCATATGAAAAACGGGTAAAAGATGTGGGGACGACTCCCTCTTTACATCTCAGCGTTACCACTTGATTTAAGGGATGTGGAAGGATCGCATGTTCATTTAGCGCTAGCAAGGTGAAATATGGAAACATGCCAGCATCCCCTCATTTCCACATTTTCTCTTCACTTACTTATCCCGACGAGTCCAGTAGAGAAGAAATGTTTCTTCTCCTTTCGACTTTGGGGTAGGACTAAGGGAGGGGAAAAAATAATATTACTCGGGCAGTATTCGCCATATACTCAAAAAGAGCCGACTGAAAGTCAAAATGCGAATGCTATCTCTGACAATTCTGAATCAACGAATTCAATGATCCTTGCTATCAGGGAAACGAGAGGAACAGAAGTTGAAGCTGAAAGTACAACTTCAAACGAATCCAGAGAGAAATCATCTCAGAACCATGTCTACTTAAATAATGGCTCTCAACATATGATCAGAGGGGCCGTCCTGCCTCACAGATTTTTCATTTTGGATCGGGATTGGCCATTGAGAATTAGCAATCCAAAACTATAACATCATATTCAATATTAACAAATTGGACGAAAAGTGAAGAATCAGGCGTGATATTGTGGAATCGAGACATAATGAAAACTTTGTTGCAATTTTCCACAGTTAAAACTTTATTGCCGACCATGGTTTCGATACACTGTATCATCTTCAGGTGGATTTTTCACTGCGGCAATTATTGAGGTAAAGATAGTTAACAGAACGGCATTTTTAGTAAACCCTTAAAACTATCGTGAGAAAATTCACAGAAGTTTTATTCTTTGCCATTGAAAGCATCATCGGCTTGCGATTTCTATTATACGTCAGCAGTAGACATAAGGACTACAGATACACAAAAGTCTACGCCGTCTTGGGATTTTTAGATCAATAAGAGAGACCAACTTTAGTTACTAAATTTTCAATTCACTCTTGCGGTGCACGACGGGTTATTTTATGACGTGCAAGCAACATCCCATAGAAGCAGCAATCCTAAGTTGGGTCAGGTCCCGAACAGACATGGGCCAATGAGCCCGGCGAATTGAGACCGAGTTTCGAGCAAGCGCAATGGAAATATGTGGTGACTCAAGTCGCAAAGCCACCATTCAAAGAAGCTAAGCGATAGCAAACTATAAGGTCACAAAATTCTGGAAGGCAATCTTAGATTTGTGTGTCATAGACTGAGGGTTATAACAAAAGAAAAGGCTATAAGACCGCTTTTAACGTGAGGGACCACTGCCATAAATATTTTACCAAATAAATTATCAGTACCAAACAAAAACTAAAATTTGAAAAATAAAATTTCCAAATTAAATTCGATTCCCAAAACAGATTTTATACGATTATAACTTTTAAAGTTTACAAATTCGTGCAAGAAGCATTCTACTGCGAAGTCACCCAACAACCGTTTGTTCCCATAAACACTTTCCTATTTGTGGTAATTTATTGCAGACAGAGGATGACGCCACTGTAAATAACTTTCTTTGTATTTCACATAAATTATGAAGTAAGAATCCACGATTAATTATCACAAAGACCCAGTTTTAAAACATGTAGACAAACATTCGAAGCACGTCCATTAAACAAATTAATTGTCCACATATGTATTCTAATTATTCAATGTCTCCAAACATACTCTTTTGGTTTTTGTAACGATATTCGAATATTAAACAGTGTTTTTGGAGCTTTTGTTAAGAACGCACAACAGTTTTCTCCCACAAACAACTTTCATCCGAATTTTAACTTTCATAATATTAAACCATGAAAAAAAACATCATTTACCAAATACCTCGCAAGGCACCGCAGGGGTGAGTGGCGGTGGTTGTAAGGTCACCAACCATACAGTCAAAAATATTAGTTCATACATTGGCATAGAATATCTCAACGTGTAAATACAGACAGGATCTGACGTTTAACATAATTGTTTAAACAAGTTTCCGTTCGCTCTTCCTTTGAAAAAATATTCTCAAAAGGCACAATCAAATGCTAATGCGTACGTCTACAAGTTTTTAAGAGCCTCCGTTTCTTAAGGATAACAGATACAAGCGGTGACTCGTCGAATCAACACCATGAAGTGTCCTTTGTTCAAATTAAAATAATTAACAAAAACTATGACAATCTCGGAATTCTCAACTAAAATAAATTTACAGAGACAATAAAGGAATGAATAGGGAAAATTTTCCGAAAGCTGTTAACGATCAAAAACACAATCCCCTAGGTTTGGACTAAATGAAAAAAAATATATATTTTTAACGAGCAGAAATATATTTTAAGACCACTTGGACATAGCTTTAGATAAGAAGCTTCTGGCAGAGTCTTTCCGAGGGCGTATCCGGCTGCCTCACCGGTCCGGAATGCCAGCGACCACAACGTGAATCGACTGCGGAAGACGAGATGAAGAGAGGAGGAGTAGACGTGTTGGGACAGAGAGAGAGGGAAGGAGGTGGAAAAGTGGTAGGGGGGGGGAGGGCAGGCGCGGTTTACTGAGACAAATGCGCAGCGCAGAGGGGGAAACGGAGGTAACGGAGCCGCTGAGATTTCTGGCTTAGGCAACCTTTCTCATTTGGGGAGTTCGTTAGCACACCGAAATGTTTATCACAAGACAATGGAACATCCCTTCACACGCTTACACATTAGAAAGTATTCACGCACAAAAAAATACAAATAGGCGGGCAAACGTCAAAGATTTAACCGCAGGGCCTCCCTTCTAAGCGGCCAGCCATGTTGGAATTGTAACTTCCCTCGTCAAGAATTAATTCTAAAGATCACATGTACACCTATAAATGAGCCGTCAGATTGACCTCTAATCCTTACTACACTCTGCAAGAAAACAATTTTAACGCGGAAAAACATCCATTTAACGACACGAGAGTTAATATGCAAAACGGTTTAAAACGGAGAGTCGGGTCCGCCGCGTTTCCGATTGACTCTACAGCGTTAGCGTTCAAAATTGCGGCAGTGACAGGAGAAGGGCATCCCATCTGGATGTCTCAAAGCCATGTGCGAGGCCGATATAATCATTCAAAAGCTGGAAAATGGATTTGCAACTAGGCAACCATGAGGTCAACTATCTCGTCCTACCTCTCTTTCTCTCTCCCTCCCTGAATCGGAGAACGACCGGAAACCGGAGGGATTTCATGAATAGTCAAGGAAGCCTCGACGGAGACGAGATAACTGAGCCGTCCAATTGCCTTCCTCGTCCAAGAATGCGTCGCGGGATGCAGAGACGAGAAATGAGTCTGCGTTGGAGTAAATAGGAATTCCAGCGGGATGATGAATGAACGGGCGGCCTCGTCGCATATGCGCGTTTACATTAACAACAAGTTTCGGAGTTGTTGGCCACGGGAGAGAACGGAGCTATATTTAGACGCTTCCAAAAGGTGATCGAACTTGTCGAATGCCTTTCACTCGGTGAGAACGAAATCGGTGCCTCGTTCCCCAGCCGATGTCCCATTTCCCCGATTTGAAATTGACCGTGTCTACTCCCAGCCTCCCTCTCCCCTCGACGAGCAGCCCGCTGCCTAAAAGAAGAACGAAAAAAAAACACGTGGAGCATAAAGAGGAAGGTGCCTGCGGCGCACACACTCCCTGGCACTGCCCCCCCCCCCCTTGCCACATTATCTAAACGCTCAGTCGAGGTTGAGCGCCGAGTAGTTGAATAATAACATCTGCGCCTAAAAATATGACCGATAAAAATAATTGCGCACCGAACCGATTAGTCCGAAAGAATTGGGTATTTTAATCACTCGAAAAGGATACTCTTTTACGCCTGTTCCTGATATTTCCGGGGACGGAGATATTCTTTTTTTATCACCGGAAATTCCTCGACCTTCCGGTCACTTTTCAGGGGAAGAGCTTTTTTTCCAAATCCGTGCATGCCACGGAACCTGTTCCTTGAAATCAATTAAGGCGAATTCGATAAAAATAGCCCACAACAGTTTTTTTTAAAACTCCTCCCGCTCAGTCACTAGCTGTGGAATCAGTAACAGAAACATTCAGGACGCTCTAAAATAAGGCAGGTTCAATACATCATTTCCGAGTCTACCTCAAATATTAGAAGGCATTGAAAGGTTTATAAAGCAGCTTATTCCGCCGGTCATTTTGGGGCGCAATAAAGTCTCTACTCAAAACGTAAACAGAATTCCATCGCGCGCCTGTCAGACGCCTTTAACACGTGCACAAGTTTGAATAATATCGATCAAACTCCCCACCAGGGCGGTCAGGTGAACAGGGAGCTGAACCAAATTTACCTCACGGTATCGCAATGGACATTCCAGTCACACCACGCTGGCTCAGAAGGCGACGTGAGAAATCGGCAAGGCTGTCATCGGCTACTCACTTACAGTACCTAAGTACCCAACCTGAAATTAGTAGCTGTCGCCCTTAAGTCACTGACGATGGTATACTCCGTTTTGAGCAGTGTAAAAAAGTTTTACTAATGATTACATAAAGCAATTAAACTTAAAATTGACCAGTCAAATCATATAATCAAGTAAGTTAAATGAAGTTTTGCTATTTATCTTGCGTAAAATGCCAATTTCTCTCCTTGTAGAGAGCGTCTGATCAAATAATTATGTGTGTACTTCCAATAATGCTTGCACTCGAAAGGTGAACCTGCAAATTTGCAGAGAATAGGCGAGGGCTCTTTGAACCGACGAGTATTTCGAAACAGCTTACGTTTCCTAAATAGCTCATACAAATTATTAATACCAAAAATAAATTAATAGACATTATCTAACAAGTTATTCACATAAATTTATTAATTATGCCGCTCCTGTTAACATTCACCAACTAAGGTACATTTGGGTTCTACACATTTCCAATTACCATCACACATTTCAATTAATAATCAGTAAACCCTAAAGACAAATAAAATTTTCATGCAAAAGTACATGCGACAGAAATATTACTTTTCTGAACTTTCGGTGGACGTCGATGGGTCAATACATGAAAATGCAAGGAGGCAAATATTACCACATAAATATATGATATAGTCATATCGAGGCGAATTCGTTAAGATCCAAGATTGAGATGAAAATAATCCATTCACACCGATCACTAGTCTCATTTCGCTTAAAAACTATAGGGGAACAAATCTATCCGTCAGCCACACACATTCGTACTCCTTCCGATTGCTTTAGCAGATTCCTTTTGATGCCACCCGTCTTCTATCAGACACTACGGACAGGATACAGAAAATGTACCATCGAGCTACCGTGGTATCATTTTTCGGATACATTGAAACAACTCTCGTTGAGAGTTAATAATATTCTATGCGTAGTTCATCGTCCACCAAAGAAAACTATCCCTCCTTAGTACCTAAGAACGGAATATATTTCCAGCCCCTTGTGACGCTATATGTACTCGTAACTACGGATTAAGGAACCCAGGGTTTGTGGGAAATAATACATTAATTTACTCGCAGAGGGGGGAACAAAAGACGTAAAAGAGCTGAAACAACCAAGCCAAGGCGTGACCTACGAGGAAAAAGTGGGGGGTAATCAAATACGTCTCCGGCTCCTCCCTATTATCAACCACCGAGGAATTCTTTCGGCGGAGAGAAGGTTATCCGCGTCGCGTCATGTAGACGCCCCTCACGGTCTGATGCTTTACTGGGCCGCGTGGAGTGGGGGTGTTTGGCAGGGTCACTTACCGAGAGGAGAAGATGAAAGCAGACAGTCCCGATTAAATAGAGCGGTGTTTGGGTAAACACATTCTTATATTTTTCGGCATTTCAATGTCAAAGGCAGTGCCGGACGTGCGGAGGCGGTGAGGGACGAGGCCACGAACTGGAATGCTAGGGTTTCCTTCCTAGGACACAGCCCGAAGCAGCACAGTAAATGGGCAAGTGCTGGGAATCCGAAGTTCCATTCCATGCAATGAAATGGGAAGCTGACCGAGAGTTGGAGATTTCAACGCCCACAAGGCCGAATTCGGTGACACGGTATCCATTTAATGCTCGGGTGGATGAGATAATTTCGTTTCATAAACAACATCAAACTCACCTCACTTAGGGATTCAACTGCACTACGAATCGGAAGCAGCTGGTGGTTACTAGTACATGCAGGCTGAATTATTCTACTACCTCCCGGGCAACCTAGCCTACTCAAAAATTGACACCAATGAATATCTCGGGATATTAGAGAGTCATTCTGTGTACGCGGATATTCTGAACCATGTGCCGCTCTCAACAATAATTCTGCACAATAAATGACTCGAATTAATTCAACAAGCAGCAAAGTACAATCATTTTCATAATTTGTTAACAATACTTGCATATTTTAACAATTGACTAAGGGGGAAATTTGGAAGTGCCGTTCCAAAGAAAGATAAAAATTGAGCCATATAATAATTTTTCAAATTTAACCTAATGCTTTCCTCTTAGTCGTGCCCAGGACAGCTTATACACTTGACCGATCCTAATTACAACGCTGTATACAATTTGTTAGTCCTAGGAAATGATCTTCTTCGAAGTGATTTGTGTCAGAGGATATTTTGCTAAGGGTATCTATCCAAGGATTAAATTGACTCCTATAAAACGACATACTTAACTTTGAATGATGTGCAACATCTCCAGCGTTTGCTGTTTCCAATCTAAGAGCTGGATTTTAAGATATATATATCAAAATTAAACTGAGCGACATCAGAATTTTGAAATCACACAATCCTTCATAGCATTGTGTTATTCCTCTTTCTTTGTATTATCTAATTATTGATAAAATTTAGCGTACACATAACATTCTTACTGTTAAATACATAGGTCGCATATTTGAATCCTGTATGCCTCAGATCCCTTTATACAAGGGCAAGCTTAACACCGACTGAGGAGCCCTTTCCAAGTAAATTCATTCGAGTGTCCACAATAGCGTGTATACGTCATGGTTTGAAGTGGGAACTGTCGTACAGACCGCAGTTCAATGAAAGTGTAACCTTAGAAAACGAAAATAAGGCTCCACCGAGAAGCTACCGACTCACTTCAGTCTGATTTTCTCTTTCACCAAAGAGGAACAACCATTCCTCTTCCTAACCTCACCCACATTCGCCACATCGGCATCGAGAACGAGGTCTAGCCTATAAATAATTATAACGGCACCAATAAACTTAACAAGACCACGCCGGGCAATGCAACTCCGGATTAAGAAACCTTATGAACGCCTCAAGCGTCCCACTACGTGATCATCAATCGGAAACTTAAGCCATTTTAGCGCTACTTCCGAATCCTATTTGAATACCTAAAGCACGCTGCATTACTCATCAAGGCACCCCATAAACGGGCACATGGATAGATGGGCGCACAGACAACGGAGGAGGAGAAAGGATGCGGATGGTGTTTATAGGTACTGGAGAGAGGTTGTTAACGAGGAGAGGGTAACGTGGCGAGGGTTAGTGCCGATCTGAATGCGGGGCGGCTGATAAAAACAGCGTACTACACGACAGAAGTTACTGAGGACTCTAGATAACGTACTTCCACCCTGGGGTATCAACTACGCGTCGAACGAGACGGACTTAGTATCCATAACCGTTCCCGAAACCTCATCCTCCTCTTTCTTGAGCGCTATTTGGACGAAGTGAAAGCGATGAAGACACGAGAGGGCTCTTCCCAAACACCCATGTTTACTATTCCTCCTCGCCTCACCACTTTCTGCGACGTTTCATGCAAATCGCGGAGAAGTCGAATCGGCCTTGAAAATTCCAATCAGCACGACTGCCCGCTGAGGGAAGGCATGTTCCTCGTCTCAGTTTGGTGAACGGGGACTTTCGCGAACACGAAGCCTGAACCAGAGTCAGACCAAATAAGGCAGACCAAATGCAAATCATTACATCCATTGCACAATTTTACGGCGGATGTATTCGGCGAGAGCTAATCAACCTTTTGGCCTGCCTCCGCCTAATTTCACGATGAAGGCCTTTCAAAGGCATTAAGTACATCATCTTAATACAGAAAAATCATTCCTAATATGCCCCATAGGAATTGGCCTTATAAATTTATGGAAAGCATTATTCACCCCAGCGAAAAGTCAGTTTTAACCATGAAATTATTCAAACAAAATATGACACCTTTTAATAATAACATTAAAAATATAATAACTTATGTGGACACAAAATTCAATCCCCGCAAAATATCCTTGCAGCCTTTTGCTTTGCTTTTGAACGGAAGAATTACGTGAAAATGTAATGGGAAGAATCGTTTTTTCAGAAAACTTGTCCAAATAACTGGGACCAATTCCATATTCGAATCAGAGGAAACTAACGTTAGAACTGCGATTTATAAGAATAAAAAAAATTATAACACATTAGTTGCAAAGGTAATATGACGAGGACTATGACGTCCCTTAATTTTAAATTAATTTTGATGCACCAACATATCGTGTATGCTCTTTTTGAATCTAGAATATCATATGGTATACACGTAAAGTCATGTTAAATGCTCCACTTTTTAATTTTAACTAAACTATATAAGCGACCAAATCTCACTTCTGAGGATGTTAGTACGTTTTCATCTACTGTGACCAGAGAGAAAATCCACAACACAAAATACGACATTTTTAACACGTGACAATTGAATGTGATCATTGAGTGGGCGCGGTAGATGATAACGTCACGCACTGAGTCAACTGAGAGAGAATTAACTGGATCGACGCCAGTTTAATCACACGTACGACATGACAAGTAAGGTTTACGATAAACACAAAAAGAAGTAAACATTGCAATGAGCTACCGCAATCATCCAGATTAATAAGTGGCACCTTTGTACATTGAACAAAACATTTTTTCAAGAGAAAATGACACACCAACAAACTTCAACGACTACGGAAAACCATTCCGATTGAGGGCATGAGCCGAAAACGCACGGCCTTCCTCATTGTACCATGCATCGGAAGACGGGACAAACTCGGCGGACCCCGCATGCGTCATTCGCCACGGGGAGCACAACCCCGGCGCCGAGCTTTATTCGTACTTCCGGCAGTATGTGCGAATGCATCAGAATGCTAAATGACCGCATTGGCGTTGGATACATGGTTGGAGAATCTCGTTTTACACTAAAGCAGATAACTTGGCTGGCATTCATTCAGGAAACGGGTTAAGGACTTAAACAAAGGTGCGAGCACCAGTTTTAAAAGCACCATCCCTCCGACGTTTTTCAATTTAAGCAGTGTATTTCATGACAGAGGCCAATGAACTAGTGGCAACGACTCGACATTGTAGTAGTCATTGTTCCTAATGCTTTATCAGCAACGGATGGGGAAGATTTTTCTGTTGGCAAATACTTCCGAGAAGCACAAAGCAAATAATGCTGTACGAGGTACCGCCCGTTTCACAAACTTCCACGAATCGCACCGGTCGCGTTATCAGTCTCTCCCCACTGTTGAGCCACTTGTCTTCCCAAGTTAGTGAATGAGTTGAAAAGTGAAACGTGACACCTGCGGCTATCGTACGGCACCCTGTCATAATTATCTTCCTTAACTCAAACAATACTCGCCTTCAAGGGCAACAAGCGAACCGAGAAATCACCACCCATTAAAAGTAAGACATTCCACCAACGCAGGAATCACGCCTACGAGAGCTTTAAAAAAAAAAAATAAACTGCCCTTCAAAAAAGATTCACATAACCCCGTCTGCGCACGCGCTCAACCCTCCTCCGCGCTGCATGCCCCAGAGAACATCCCTCCCAGAGTCCTTTGTGGGTTAAGTTTATTCTCCACTGCTGCTGTCGCCTCCTCCTCCTCTCCTCCCTCCGTCTCGGCGAAGGAGACGGGAAGGAAGCGCTCACAAACGGCCCACGGCGAGTCCGCGGCAATCTCCCCACTCCGCCACCGCCCCACCTCTTCCAGCGCCGGTGCACCGAGCCGAGAGAGTGCGCGGCGGCAAAGGGGTCGCCGGTCGCGAGCAGCCCTCGGCGGCGGCGCCGGGAGCCACGGCGGAGGATGAGTGCGGAGGAGGGGGGGAGATGAGCCCAGGCACGAAGATGCTGTGGGGAAACAGCAAAGATCGCCAAAGCGGATGCGGCGACGCACGATCACGGGGATATACTCTCCGTTAACCGTTTACCTTGAAGTCACTTTAAAAAAATATCGGCGAAACGCAAGACTCCATTCAGCAGTGCACAGCCTTTTTTGGTACTGCGGGCCGCATAAATTGCATCCAGACGCGTCGACGAGCCGGATTAAAATGTTATTTGATCTTTCTAAAGACAATCGTTCCCCGTTTAAAGAACAAAACGCATGGAGTATTACTGAGATCGTTATCCTTATGTTTAGAAGATCAAGAGGACTTCCAACTTAACTGCATGCAACTGTCTTTGCTTGTGTTTCTTTATTGAATCTCAACTTTTCTCCGAACACTTCCTTTCGTACAAAATATCTATAATGATTAACAATTCATGAGCAATTAAGCACTGTAATATTTGACTATTCAAATCAAAATATTCGTCAGAGTGCCATCCAAAACTATAGGTAAAATATCTCAACGCAGTAATTCAAGAGTTTCAGCAAGTTTTCCGACAGTGACTTTTGAAGAAAGAACCAATGACGTCGACCAAAATACGAAACATTGGCGGCGGATTTTAAGCGTCCATATCGATCGGCAGTTGGATATGATATGCTTATTTCCGGTCGGTTTCCAAGGCCAATTGAGCATCAATCTTACCGACCTCTGCCACAACCATGGCCTTGTAAGGGTAGGGAGACGAATGGCAAACATTTTTTTCGCCGAAAACCTACGAACACTCGTATATAAATACACACAGCGGAAGTAAGATAGTGCTACTACGGAAAATTTACTCGGAAAATAATCATTAGTCGAAAGCAATTGTGTGATCTATATCATCGAAATTATTAGGGTTTGTAAAATCAAATTTCCAGAAACCCATACTATAATCGGTCTGAGGTGAAAAATTGTAACTTTAAAAAGAACTATTGGGGTCCTCAATAGTGACGTAAGACTTATTTGACAAGGCATTCACGAGAGCTTTTTAAAAAATATTAAAGATCATTATCCTTATGTTTAGAAGATCCAGAGGATTTACAACGCAACTGCCTGCAATTGTGTTTCCTTGTGTTTCTTTATTGAACCTCAACACTTCTCCGAACACTTTCCTTCGTACAAAATATCCATAATGATTAACAATCCAGCAGCAATTAAGCACTGTAATATTCGAATCAAATTGTAGTAGTCAATGTCACATCTAAAACGTTGCACTATTCTGATGTCGTGAAAAAGAACCGTAATCTCTTATTATTCGTCCTTCTACATGAAAATCAATATATGCATCTCAGTTTACTGTCGGGGAATAATTCAAAAATGGTACAATCTAACTAGCGCTTTCTAAATGCGAAAAATTGGACGTCACCAACTCGAGTAGCAGTTATCTACAACAGAGCAGAAAGGGGTTACTCAAGCACAACTTCCCCAGAAGAGAAGATACGTGAGGAATCAAAGTTTGAGTTTGTTGGAGTGAATTAATGTTTATCGAGTAAACTAATCTGCACAGTCACCAAAGTGCGATAAAAAATGCAGAACTACATTTCATAACAACCACAGAAAATACCTTTTCGTATTCATTCATAGTAACAGACCGACGAAACGCTTGCTTTCAGGCTGCAATAAATATCCCTTCTACAACCAATTATTTCATTAAACGCTTACACATTGACATTAAGGTGGAACCGAAATTACCAATGCGTGAAATCCCAAAATAATCAAAAGGGAATTATTTCTGTTAACTCGTCCATTTCCAAAAATCCTTTGAGACCTTTAAAAACTCACTAATGTGGGACAATTTTAAATTTAGTTAATATTAGTTCATATGCATGAGAACTCTTGAATATTTAAGAGTGGCACGATGACATCATTCCAAATATAAAAGTAAAATGAAAAATCAGTCATCCAACCAATAAATCCATGATAGACACTGTCTGACAAGATCAAATTATTTTCAGGGACCATGGATCCTCAAAAGATAATTAATCGCATGAAGGATGCCATCGGATTAAGACAATCGGTCCGAAATAAGGCACAGTAATGAAGGGAAATTCAATTACGGATGACATCTAGCGGGAGAATGAGTGACGGAAACAAGCGAAAAGAGGGAGAGGTACATCATGGGTTAACTAAGCAGAGAAAATGATAGGAAATTGAAATACTGGACCGGAAAGAAAGTGAGAAGCAACACGCAGGATGGCTAATAAAATTCAATTAAGATGGTGCGTTACTTCAAAGCCTATCGCTCAATTATCTAGACTTCTTACCTTCATAAAAATTAATTCAAATGCATTGACAATGCTGTGATAATGTATGAATTATCATTTCATGATATTTCTATACCTTTTATCACTATCCACCGAGGACGAAAAACAATTGTTCATTCATTTCTCATGAAATCATAGGTAAGGGATATTCCTCGTTTACTTCGGAGCCGATACCCCGCTCAAAAACTTACACATCTCGTACACTACCTTTCCCAGAGTAATAAGAGTTGAAAAAAAATCCCCCCAGCATTATCATGATGACTCCATCGTTTCTCAATATGCTTCCCCGCTATACCCAACTTTCGATCGCATTACATCACACTAAACTGCGCATTTGGGTACAAATTTACAAAATGCCTTCGCGATAAATCGAACAAGAGTATATGACGTATCCCTTCGAAGGTTTTAAGAGCTTTCGACGCGTTTGGCGATGGAAACATTTCCAAAGATGATAAAAACCCTCTATTACTCCACTGCAATGAAATGACGCACGCTCCATAAACATCACGGACCGCAATTTATTTAATCGTAAAAGAAGAACATCAGCATCACATAATGGTTTGATGATTCAATCTACCACCATTAAAACCTCGGGAGTTAATGGTCTCCGCCTTTCAGGTCGGGGGTTTTCTTCCGCCGCGGCTAATCTAAATGAAAACTCGTCCCGGCACACACCCACACAATAGGGCCGGCCACCTCTTCACTGGAGGTGATCCACCACGGCTCCGCCACCAGAGGAGGCGACGGGAGGAAGTGGCCGACCCGGCCCGGCGCAGCACGCGCGGGCATGGGGGGAAGGGAGGGAGGTGGCGGACGGGGATCGAGGGCATCGGGGTGCCGTGGCGGGAAACGAATTTGAGGCGCCTTGGCGGAAAGCCAGGCATCCCCACTGCGCCACTGATATGCGGAATAGAAAAGGTAGTTCCCGGCTATTTGGAGACCGAACCAATAGCGCAAAAAGAAAGCACCATTCAATGGGCGGCGGCTATTTTCTACCTTTTTTTTATTTTTCGGGCACCCTCGAGTGCGTTCACTTTGAGATGGAGGCGGAGGGGGTGCGGCACTGAGATCGTGGGGCGGTGGGAGGCCGGAGGAGGAAGGGCCGGGGCGGAGGAGCTCACGGGAGGAATGCACGGGCGACCGGGCGGATCGAAAAAGCTCCTCGGAATTCCACCGGCTTTTTGAGCGCGCAGCTACTCGCATTTGATAAGACGCGAGAGGAAACTGAAACGCCCAACCCTTCTTCATTTCACAGTTATTAAGTGGTTCCAGATAAGACATTTGGGCCCCCACCATGTGAAAAAAACAACTAATAAATTTCGACAGTATCCCCAAACGCTATGCGCGCTACGCAATGCGACTACCGAAACCCTCCCCCATATCCCGTGACAACATGCGGTAGCGGAAAAAATAAAAAAAAATACATAAAGGAAGGGTGTTAAAAATAGACCTTCAGAATTGAATATAAAAAATCGCTAAAAACATTCAAGGCCGCGGTCCCTTTTTTTTACCACTCACCTCACCCATATTATTTTTTTTTACTTCTGCCTATCTTGACAGTGGCGCAGCATCCCAATAGAGTGGGCTCTGCATACTTATCGGTCAAGTGAGCGAAATTGAGGGGCGGTGGAGACCGGTCAGCAAGGGGGAAGTGAGTGAGGGGAGGCGGGTTGGGGGAGGGAAAAGGGTGTGGAGAGAGAAGAGGGAGACAAGAGGAAGTGAAAGGAAGTAGGGGAGAAGTGTAGTCGAGCAGCAGGGGGGAGGGGTGGCAGAATGCAGGGTTGAAGGGAAAGGCACTTGCGGGGGGGGCGTGAGGGTTGAGGCGGGAGGGGGCCGATAAGGCGGGGGGAGGGGGGAGGAGGAAACGGGAGTGAAGGGAGGGGGAACCCCAGGACGATATATAGGACGGGAGATCTGCAGTGTGGCGGGATGGGGCGTGAACAGGGAAGGGAAAAGGATTAATATAGATCAAGTAGCTGGGGAAGAAAAGGAATGAATTGCGAGGGAATGAGAGGCATGGACACGGAAGGGATGGTGGGAAGGCGGGCGGAGGACCGCGGGGAGCGACACACGGCATGGAGGGGGGGCGGGAGAGAAATTTGGGGCATGCACGATATGTGCTCGATCATCAAGGACTCGAGAGCAAAAACGTGTGAGCAGATGCTTGTTATGCGGCATTTCGAGAGCTCATGTGAAGGAGAGTTTTTCAGCTTCAAAACACCGCCCGCTCGACCCGATCATGAACTAACGCATTCCAAATTGTCCTCGTACCAACACGACACAAATATTACCGCTTGCACGCAGAAGTGATTGAATAGAAATCTGCTCGAAATGAAGATATGCGTGTCGGAATGGTTTTGTCTTGTGTGAAAATACTTGCTGATAAAATGTCAATGATAATAAAATACATTCCATGCATTGTACATACATACCTTAAAGTATCTTAATAGCTATTATGACAGGGGTTAGACAAAAAAATTAGCTTGTCGAATTGAATTATTTTGACAGCTAATTTTTGAGCCAAAATTTCACTTCAGAGTTTCGAACTGAAAAAATCGAATTTTATTAAGAGTGAGTAGGAATGTCATCGAATCGAATGTGACAATCTAGGGTTTCACAAATAAGCGTAAAAGAAGGAATTAACTGTTCGCTACGATATTCTATCTAAGAAATTTGATTAAAGGTTTGCATCACAATAAATACTCAAATAATTCTATCGCAAATTACTGTTTTTACAAAGAAGTAAATTTTATTTTGCTGTGCAGTGCATATTGTTAACATCGGTTACAGTTATTGGGATAAATATGTAAGCCTACTAATGCTATACAAAAAAAAATATATATATATATATATCTATTTTTAATTATAACACTCTTCCTAGAACACTCGCATCATGCCACACGTAAAATCTAAATTCTAGGTTGGATTTCTGAATGTTGAACATGAGTCGGCCAAAACATAAGAAACACAAAAAATATGCAACTAGATGCAAGACACTCATTCACTGTTTTTGTGACGGTTGAGCGCAATCGTCTGAATCTAGCAAATTTGAAAAAAAAGCAACTGCTTGCTTTTGAATAAACAAGATGAAGGCAGCGTTGATTTGGAACTGTCCACAGAGATAATAAAATCACCTAGTCTATTATCTTATAGCCACTCTATCTATGGTTCCCGCTAACAAATGATTCGCGTTGGAAACGGTGTTGCATACACGTATATCGGCATGCGATATCCATGTTTCCAACCATATAGCGCACGAATGGACTCCACTGACGGGAACATGAACAGAGGCGCTTCGCCTTCACATCCTCGAAGTTTGCAAACAGTACGGAGGGAAACCTCAGCATAAATCATACCTCAATATAATAAGTATGGCTTCCTTCGATACCCCCATGAATCACATCCAATTCAATTCTATAGCCTCTAACAATGTAAGGTTGTGCTTGGGCGCTCATGGAGAAATTTCCGACTTGCCTCCCCGGGGTGCGAGCTCCCCCTGCATGCTCCCATCGCGGGGGCCACAGATGACATCTTTGAACCAAGTGGCTCCTATTGCGACATTTCTCCAAACTGTAGAGGCCAACTTTCGACAGATTTAGATGGCGGTTGCCAAATGATTATTATTCCAGGATTTAAACAACATCATTCCACAATTGTCGAATTTTTATCTATCCCTAGATAGATTTACAGAGAGAGAGACATACCTATTTCTGCCAAGGTAAGAAGACATTTTGATTGGCGGTTCACGAAAAAGGAAACGTAAGACGATGTAAATTTAAACTGAATAAGGAATATCGTTCAAATGAAATCGCACCAAACGTAAATGATGAGTCAAATCTCAACTTAAAAAGAACGTATCATCTCTCAGGACCCTGGATTCGATTTCATCTGATACCGCTGAACACAAGCTGTATGCATTTAGGAGCGAGTAGAACTATCTTGGAAGACGCAAGACGCACATCGAAAGGAGCTAGCCACAAAATCTTGTTGTTTGGCATTAATACGTCGATAGCTTTGACATCAGAAGGGGACTACCCTAACTTATTAAACCGGTATACCCGTTTAAGATTGTGGTTATGCTATAACAGGGGTTTAGAGCACAGAGCACTTACAGAGTATTTCAATCATGGCGTCGAGTATTATACTTATTTTTTATTGTCATTACCTCCCAAACATAAAGGTTGACTTCGTCCAACCTTCAAGCGTTTCATTCGATATTAAGAAATAAAGACACCAAGGAGACGCTATTTAATTAAGGACCATTTCAATAAACCCTCGTTTAACGAAATTTTACCATCCGTACCGGAAAAATATTAGGCGGCGAAGAAACTTATTAAGAAGCATCGATGGAACATGTTATTTCACTCAAATTCTTTTATAACGAATAAAATACTATAAATTACGATCCGCTCCAACTGCTGACAATGGTTTACTTTAACTACCATCTTCAAGCACGACAAATGTGTAACCACGTTCATGACATTTAAAGTTTCCAATATTCCCTCGTTCTTTAATCCGGATGTGAGACTATGAAACAGTGACCCTTTCCCTCTGACAGATATAAATATAGGCCACCAAATATTTACTCGCCAGATGACGAGAGGGACTAGAGAGTGAGGAGGAACAGTATTATTCGGCATGCCCGAGAGGTTTGCTAACAAATGGGGAATAGGAAACAGTCTGTCGCTAGTGTGGGTGGAGAGGGCGCCATGGGAAGGCCACCCGCCATAAGCGGGGCGGATGTGCACCAAAGGACACTCACTGTCGTCGCTGCCGGCCTCCGCTCCGCCTCCACACACCCCTCGCCCCCACCCGCCCCCCCGGCCGCCTCTCTCACGTTAACTCCCTGCCCCACCGAGAGCTAGCTGCGTGTCGCCAGCCGCCCACCCAATCGAGCGTCCGCCGGGAGAGAATGGGCGGGAGAGAGGAGGGCATCCTCCACCCCGTTCCCTTCACTCCAAACCCCTCCTCACCTGACGACATATCGCGTTTCTAATTGCACGCGGCCGCTATTAATCAAGATGCGCACGTAACACGAATCACGGCGCCGGCTAAACGAGAAGGTCCCTTCTCGAAGGGGGAAGTGGGGGAGGAGAGGAGTCGGACCCAAGGGACCGACAGGGGAGTGGCTGCGGAAGTGTTGCAACATCCCCCCCCCCACATCCCACCCTCTCCTCCTCCCAACTAGCTATACCCAAACCTTGCAATCCGTGTTTGTGCGCGCGTTTCTCGTAAAGCCTACTTCAAAAGGACGTCAAAACATACATGTGCGCATGATCTTAAACTACTCCATGGGAAACGAGAGAAGTCGTTCACAAAATTCCGAACTTGGGGTAAACGAAAAATTAAGGACATGCGATATCCATAGGCTTTAAATACGATTCTCATCTCGTACTGCACAATGAAGTTAATAATTGAAATCAAGAGGCAATAAAATAAATTGACAGAACGATTCCTTTTTAAATGGAAACAAAAAGTAATAAATGACAGTTGATCATGTGTCGAGTAACTTCCAGTGTCCCGCAAGAATACGATTCCGGACTACTCACGTTAACGACAATAGTCCTAAAATAAACTAATCATCAAATAATTATCGTGGGAAGTTCGTTAACACTCGTTGATCGATGCTTCTTCAACGTATCTTGATGATCTTCTGACAAATCTGAAAGAACTGCGCGGTGATGAAAATCTGAGGAAACATTCTATCAACCTTGCTTCTCAAATTCAGTTGATAATCTACAAGTATATACTACTAGTACAAGTATATCGGACCACGTGAAAAAACTTTTTATGCTAATATCAGAAAAATACGTTCAAAATACTTTTGCAGCCATTATAAAGAAAATCGACTCTTTCCAATAATAATTCAGACACTCACTCACGAAAAATTTAAATGACTGGTCACCTGAAAATATTCTGATATGCGAATTTGCGGTAGCTTGTAGGATAATGCTTCGATTTAATGTAAATGTAGACCTAAGCAAACGAATTCCACGTGCTATGATAACTATATTCATAATACTCCACGGAAAACTATTTCAAGCAAAAATTGCAAAGCTAAACCATTTGTTGCATTTTTGGGTAACAGTTTTTCTCAACGCCAAACGATCAGAATTGGTAATTATTAGTCCACATTTGATGATCAAATGAGTGATGGAAAATATAACAACGGATTTTATCCTCGAATAGACCACTATTGAAAAGAACATTTCGTATTTTAAATATTTGGTGCATATAAAACCCAGAAAAATCGGAAAGTAAAACACGATAATATTTAAACATTGAGGACTACAGGTTCTCCTGGAGAAAGCCTAATTAATTTTAAAAAATTGAATCAAAAATCTACCAAGGTAATTCTTATTCTATATAAAATAAAAAATACTAATAATTTTAAAATTAAACTAAAGAGGTTCTCTTAGGTGGTCCTAATTTCAAGACGCTGATGTCAAAGTGGAAGTGAAAATTAAATAGCGAAAAGAATTACGCTAACTATACGAAAATTTATTAACAGCTATATAACGTCGGTGTTATTCTTAAGATACCCCGTTGATCATCTTCTAGAATATTTTGATGATCATCATGGGCTTAAAACTAAAGAGATTCTATAAATAATTCGCTTCAAAAGTGGATATATACGCATCTGCTTTTTTCTCCTTCCAGAAATTACTATAAATACACATGGTAGTATTTAAATATGATATGCACCCAGTAACATATAGTAACTTGAACGTATCAATAGATTAAGACTACCCCAAGGTTGTAAACCACACATTTTCCCTGAAATTCATAAGCTAATCTGACATTAAGTCCACAATATTGAATGGCACGAGAGAATAATTATCACTACACACATGTCCATCCCAATGCACAGCAGCTAATATAGGCACTAGCAAAATCCAAACTTTCCTTCTAAATTATATCAATCGCATTGTTTATTAGTTAGGGATGACCTGCTTGGAATTCTGAATAACAGACACGACCGTAAGAACGTACTGCAAGGAAGCTGTCACTTGAATGAATATGAATAACTTGAAGTGCTGAAGGACGGAAAAAATAAGAGGGTACATAGGAAAACCTTGTGCATACCTACGCACGAAAACCGAACCCACGATGCTCTTTTATCTCAAGGCTATTGACAAACACACAAAACTATGAATGTTCACATAAATGCAATAAGAAACTCTTTAAGGCAAATGAAACAATAAAGACGGGTAGAAAAACTCCGCAAAGATAATATCACAAATTCAAAGAATTTGTATACAGATTATAAAAAAAATACCTGATTCATCACTCATCTGCTACAATCGAATGGACGTTATCTTTAACGAGATAAAATTCTTTTAACCTGAACAAATGCGAGGAGGAAAAATCGCACACACAAGTTTTTTTCGTGCAACATACGTAGATCCTCCGAGAAAACAGTATTTGCTAGCTTTCAACACGGAAATGTCAACTTGCATTGGAAAGTCTAAGCAGTCCACGATCCATCTAACCTCAGACAGCATATGCTCACAAATAATCACTACTTCCGCTAAACCCAGCAAAGAAGCTATTGCCGAGAATAACGCTTATTATAGAGGGTGGGTCTTCATGGTTTTAAATGGTTTTTTGTCGTCAATCACCGAACCAAGGCAAGGGCCGTTTACGTGTGTCGTGAGAGGGAGGTTGTTGGTAATACACTGCGGCTACAAATAGCTAAGATACAAAACTGTCTGTAAAAAATGGATAACAGTGAACGCAAATATACACAAACAATCGAGAAAAGGCAGAAAACTAACACAATTTTCTCGTCACCAATCACCACCGACGGAAAATTCTCCGTGAATTTTGAGAGCATTTTAATATGCCACATTATTATTGCATACTAACGTAGTTTAGGGCTAACGAATTGAGTAGTATACGATATAGTATCAGGGACATCAAAAACCTACCCTCAGGCGACAGACTATTGCTAATTGTAATATTATCATTGCTTTACAAATTGCTCCATAAACTTTTGATAAATGTTTCTACAATTTTTATGCCTAGCTTTCCATTCAACTTCAAAGCAGCTACATAACAAATTAAGAAAAAGTTATGCGCAAAAACAATGGAAATAAACAGTTACGAGCATTAGGCCCAAACAACTAAATTTAGAACCAAAATCAGTAATTAAAATTCTAAATTATCAATAGTGCATGCCTGACAATTCAAGAAATGAAACATTAAAATTTATAGCCGTATGTAGCCATTGTGAGGGAGTCCAGTACGCAGAAAAATTTATGATGGATTGAATGATAAGAACCGAAGACGATTGAACTGCTTTTTATTTCATGCATCAAAGCGTGCCGCATGTCATTGTTCGCCCTCCATTCCAAACTCTAAAGTCCACTACTCTTGGATTCTTTTACTTTTAGATGTCGCTGTCACACTTAGTTTATAAGTTATACGGCTAATTGAAATGTGCATTTTCTAAAATGAAAGGAAATATCTTGGTTAAATACTTATGGAAAATAGTAAATATAGGAAATTAAAATTTTAATATTTTAAATGATATGCTTTGCAATCCACAAAACTTGTTCACAAACGATATTCCAATCGCACATAAAACCGCGGTCTTGGCCTCGACTATCCTTTGGCTACGCGGGATATGTTGATCGTCTTCTGGTGTGCATTATCATCAGTGGGTTGAGTCGAAGAATATCGAAAGGGTGGAGCACTGAACTCAATTCTGTCCTGCCTTCTCTCCATCTCACACACGAATGAAACAACTCCGATTAAGTTTAAATGACGTTTTTACTAAACCGATGGAATCTATGACATCACTCCCAAAACAGATACCCTTAAAGTTAAATTTGAAGCGCCAACCGTCACCAATAAGGATCATCTTATAAACAGGGGATTTAGGATTGAACTGCTACACTTTGTTACTCCATTTCATCGCGACATTTTGGAGACATATTTAGGGCAGAAGTTTAGCTACAACCGTGATGTGAAAGTATTCAAAGGGCTTGTTTTTTTTTAAATGTCCAGAAAAACCCACTGTCTGTAATTCTGTAGAATATGGAATGTTTGAACCTTAATGCATCTTTCTCTATGCGACACTTATCACTAATATGCAGCAGAATATTTTATGTGGAGAATTGATCAAGATCAATTACTTACAACTAATTTAGAAGGATGCATGCTCTCAATCCGCGGATACATTCCTTTTTTTATCAATTCCATAGGATCCTTGGTGGCACAGAAATCACACACGAACACCGATTACGAAAGATTCGCGTCAATTAGCGCCTAAACCTATTAGCAAGTTGATTTTCATCGATTAGTATGCGCACGTAAGCCACCGAGAATAATGCCATTCCGTCCATCCATTTTCTGGCAATATCGCAGTGGCCACAGGCTATTACCCGGAGACCTCAATATAACCATTCCAACCTGCGACCGTGAACACAGCCATGTTTCAATCATAACTAGCGGCAATTCTAAACAATAACGGAGTCAGATATGGAAATGGGAATAGTTTCTCATTCGTTGAGTCCCAGATAAACGGATCACGCCTCTATTAATATCTCTAGAGAATTCGTCAAAGTATATTTTTGTTCGACAACCCTTTTACCCGTGTATTAATTTCACTGCTGAGTAATGCCAAGGCAATGAGCGGTCCTCGGTTACTGATTAATGGAACTAAACACCGAAGCAAAAGAGTCAATTCTAAAATTGGCTGAAACAAATCACCCTCGAATACTCAACCGTCCAGTCACTTCATTTTTTCTACCATGCGGATAAACTCAACACGACTCAAAGCACGTCTAGGTACGGAGAGTGAAAAAAAACTACTCCAATTCGAGTCACGACCACATTTTGAAATAATTTACCAAACAAAATGCATCAAAAAACGCAAATAGGCAGTTAGAAAATTTTCGATCGCTAAAAATCAACTATCTATCCTTAAAAAATACGCGAAACAATATTTTTCCACTAAAGAGGGCAAGGTATCACACAAAAATAGCAGGACCGTAAATATTTCATTTCTAACTATTCACCCAAGATCAGACAAAGAGGAAGAAGGGAAATCTTCCAGAAGCCTCGGGTAAAAATACCTATCAAGTAACACCCCAATCAACCATTACCATAAGATCCAACGATGAAAACGTTAGGTCATTGGCAGATAAACTTATTTCCGGAGAATGTTCACAGAGCCTATACATTAAAGCTCTCATATTTCAGCTAGTCTCTCCTTGCAAGACCCAATTGTGTACGAATACAAAGTTCGTCCTATAACAGCACGATAAAGGAATCTAGTACTTGGAGTTTCAGCTTTGGCTACGCAAATGGCAAAACAAGCATCACATTGGCAAACTGCTTTCAAAACAATTGAGTAAAAAATACAGAGAAATGAGATGACGATCCTTACGTGAAATTTAACTTTCAAGGGGGAATTAAAATAGAACCATATACAAATTAAAAAGCAAAATAACGCATAAACGATCGCCTCATCACAATTCACTTACAATAAAACATCACTCAATGCTATCAAATTCAAATGTAACGCAATGGCAGGAAAAGACATCGCCATTACGTCGTGTTAATTGCGTGCTCGTTGATGAGGTGCCTCTTAAAAGGCTTGTCAAAGAGGTAAAATTATTTATTGCTACCACCACCAAAAATAGCCAAATGGCAGTCAAAAAAAAACACACTGCCTCATGACACTTCCAAGAAGTTGTCTTCTTATTACCAACCCTACGTCGGTCAATCGAATGACCTCAGCAGAAAAATGAAAATACTACAGAAAACAATTATGCTAGCCAATAGCAAGTTCAAATCAAAGAGACAAGGACTATCTTAAGACACTGCGGCAGAGAATTGCTTTATACGAAGATCAAAAGGATCATCTGCCCATATTAAATCACTCCTTTATGACAAAAATCTGGGTCAATCGATCGCAATATCCGGCTACGAAAAGAGGGAAAATACATGTACACCTCAGGTACACCGACTCCCATCGATAACGGTACGCTAGACAAGGTGGGTAAAGAGGGAACGGGAAGCGGAGTGTAAAAAAAATAAGCATGAAACCACGAATCTTTCGTGGAACGTGAGGATCAAGTTCAAAAACGAAACACGACGGCTGCTGAGAATTTGCTGCCGCACTTGCGTATTCATATGTGCACGGTGGAAGAGCCTGGGAAGAACAAGATGAGACACCAAGGGCAGCGAAAACCAAAATAGCGGACACTCGCACATCTAAGCAACCCCTTGCCCTTGAAAGGGATACCTTAATAAGTAACGGGGAATGTTTATTCCCTATCCTCCATCACATGAAGCTATCAAAATATTTAAATAAGTGTACAACTATTTAATAAATATTAAAAAATCTTATATTTCACTTTTGTTACCGTTCACAGGCGGATCGTGAACGAAAAGAAAACCACAGGTGCGCACGGTCGGGTTGGCTTGTTTGCTTGGCGTTCACAATCCACATACGATTGTGTCCTAAAGCAGACGTCAAAACAACAGCACAGGTATTAAAATTAACAGACAAACCGTGTCTTACTCACAGATACTATTGTTTTAAGAACCAAACTTTCTATTTTGCATACGAATTAAAATATCGAAGGAAAGAAAGGAAGACTATTTTTCCATACCAATCATTACTTTACCTATTTCCCCAAAGATTCCGCAACATGATGAGGAATAAAACCACAGCTATCAACCCGAATATTGGTTCGATACGTGAGTCCAATGGCGTATGAAATTCACACATCAGGGTTAATGAGGGGGAGCAAATCCTTTCCCTGTGCCGCCTATGGTTTACAAAAATCACACGGCTTGGGTGAAGATGAGGATGCCCACAGGAGTATCTGGGAATCTCCGGTCAGTAGTCCAACGATCTACCCATTGGACAACCACGTCTCCTGAAGACTTGACAGAAATGTTAGCGCTGAAGACTAAAAATATTACTGATTGCTTTCTTTCTTAACCCATCGGTGAACAGTTTAAAGTACTGATTCTATCATTATCACACACAGTCCTTCCACTGATAGAATGAATGAATAATGAATTAATATCTCCGGCTATTATATCGGCAACCGCAACATGCAGTCTTCATAAACAGGAGCACAGACTATCTCCTCGTCACGATAAGCCCAATATCGCAAAGTAATGAAAATTATCTGTCTATCCGAGATTAATTGGTGTTCATTTACTTCTATTATTAACCATAAAATATTAATTTTTGTGAATGAACCCGAATACGTAATTGGGAAGTTTTTTCCAGGTGAATGCAAACATTTTTGGATTTAGCACGGCACCGTGCTTACAACTAATCGCACAAATGCTCAGTCAATCGCGATACCAGTTAACCCTTAAAATCAGTTATACTTGCGGAAGATCAACCTTAAGATAGGCAGCCAAAAGTTCACAATCATGTATAACAGGCGGAACAGTTCGTCTATTCACGAAATGCTTTAGAAGAAGGAGGGAAAATTAGCAAGGGATTTGAAAGAAGAATTATCTGAAATAAAGAAGCGGGACTTTTTTAAACGATAAAATTAAAAGGTTGGTTTAATTATGGAGCGTAATTTTTAACTGGCTCGGAAACGTGAGCGTTGAGACAAAAGGATAACCGCAGATGGCGGCCTTTAAGATTTAGGCGGGGAAAAGAATGAAGAAAGTAAAATGAATGAAAAGGAAAACAGAAGATGATGTTTTACGCTCCGTAGGGGAGAAGAGAGTTGTTGGGAGCAATTCAAAGAAAGCAGGACAAGTGGACGCATGAGCTACTGAGAGGCAGTTGGATGCTGAAGACATTAATGACGCAGAGAATGATGGGAAAGCAAGCTGGAGAGAGGAAAAGAATGGACATTTTGGATTAAATCAAGGGAGGTAGAAACCATTCAGAGCTAAAGAATGAGTTATTGTAACATGAGGTACGTTGTTTAAGGATATCTGCGTCATTTTAGTTAGAGCCTAGGAGTCCAGTATTGTGAAGATCAAAAACCTACCCTAAACAGGTAGGCTAATATTGTCAATTATATAACACACACTGATAATTAAAACCATCATTAGGTGGAGTGATTATAAAAGCAGCATTGATGATGTGCGGGAGAATTTTGAATTCATAAATGCCGAGTCCTTCCGAACCCTCATAGCCTCTTCTTTGCTATTACAAAGACACTGACAATTCTGTGACAAGGATATCACTACATTTAAACGTCTGGGTTAATGCCAAACGTGCATTAAGGAAAACATGGGGTTGACTTATTTTGCCAAGCTAACGCCCCAGACAGAAATTAAGGCCGATGCGCAGAAGGAGAGATATAAAAAAAGAACTTAAAGAAAAGAAAAAAACGTGTTTGTTACGAAATAGCTCCAGCAAGAATACAAAATAAGAATTTTTTCAAAGACGAAGCGATAGAACATACGCTACGTCGAATGAAAAACATTTCTTGGAACTCAAAATGTTCGCTCCTTGGGTTTTCCAAATGCACACTCGTTCAAGAAACTTTCACACACACTGCGACATGAAGTGATACGCCCTAGACCAAAATCGACAGAGGGAAATGCAACATTTCGCTAATATCCTCATAAATGAGAAAATACGCGAAATTTGAAACTGATTAAAAATTTCTTCAGTACGCCATCTTTTGGAATATGGAATCAAATTGATTTAAAATATTGCTTTTCCATTTACCATAACACAATTGCAATGCCAAAGGGCCATGGAAAAAAAGTCAATTTGACATGTTGGTAAATATGAAACAAATCCGCAAATTTCAGAATTGGTACCAGCGTAGAACCTTTTCATGAATAACTGCCATTGCGATTGATTACGAAAATATCTTTATGTTGGAATAAAGCGTATAAAACCGTAAAAAAAGATCAAATAAAGTAAATTCAAAAGTACGCCACATTACAAAATCGGTGTTTAAGATTTCATATCATCGTATCTCTCCGCATTTGGCTAAATTTAGCCGAGCATTAACGAGGAAAATGATTTGCAAGACGTAAAGGCGGCTTCAGTTACTCCTTAGTAGAGGCAACTATCTTCATTCTTTCAGGGAAACGCACGATGAATTCGATAACAAGAAAACAAAACAAGGTGCAACATTATTCGGAGGGGAAAAGAAGAAATAGCGAGGAAGCTTCCACGGCATCCTAAAGGAAAGAAAACAGAGCCAAATGCGTCCCGGAAATTGGGCAAAAACGTTTAAAATTAGTAAACCCACAACAATCAACACCATCCTCTATGGATCGATCCCAACTGGATAAATCCCCTATATACTGAGCTGCCCGTGACAAAAAACGTCCTAGAATGGCATGTTTAGGCATTACTTTCCTCATCTTACTATTACATCCAATCTTTTTTCCCGAAACATGAGTAGATATAATACTTCAAAATATGAAACTACGGCTAAAATTGGTAAAACACAAAAGGATGATTGAGCACACTGGCAGATAATACCATAAGGATCACATAACTCTCACAGAGATGTCTCACAGAACCAACGTTCCGTGGTTCTCTTGATAATAAAGTCACATCTTAAAATTTCACTAAGTACCTGTCATCAAATTTTCTCATGAACCCAATATCGACTGACATCCACCGTTTGTACACTTTATTCCTTCAGGGTCACTCAAAAATTACAAAACTCTTTTAACTAGTTCATTCAAAATCATAAAGAACAATACCGTAGTGAGTAATCCCTAAACAGATATATTTGCTGACAAAAAAAACATCGAAAAGATTTAACTGTAATTTCAACGCTCAAAATTAGTGAGGGCTGTTAGTTACGTAAGGCGGAGATTTGGGAGCCGTAGGAAACTAAATTATGTTCTTATGTAACACAGTGTTTGTATTAACATAAAAATAACTTTAACGCATAAAAAGCTAACTTTAAGCTAAGTGTTTTAATTTTTACGATGAAAGCTTATAAAAAAACATTAATTTTTCACACCTGTACAGCATGATTTCCTTCGAAGAATTACATTACTCATACAAATACACGGATTCTCCAAAAATGAATAAAAAAAAGAATATCTACCAACTTTGCATGCATTTGTTATGGACCATGATTTGATGCGCCTACGTGATTGATAATTTCAACTCTACTTGCGTTTAGTCCGTTAACTCAAATTGAACCTATGAGCCTGAATCTCACCTTTTTGATATTTGGTACTTATGATGGAATATTAATAGTCCGACAAGTGGATTAAAGACGATGATTCGTAATTATGCCAGTTAAGATTGTGTGTCAACGCTCAACAATTCACCGTCCAGAAGTTTTGAAACTTCGAGGACTAAATTTTAACTTGCGCACTGGAAGACCACCATGAAATTACACAAGTTTAAGCCGAAAAATGCAATTCCAGAGAGAGAGAGAGAGAGAAATTCGCAGTATGAGCACTTTTGATGAGCTGTATGATAAAAATGACGAGTCGCCATAAAATAATTCCTACACCAGTCTTTATATGAACTTTCGAAGAGAGAGTTCCTGGCACATTATGTACGTCGCAAAACTAAATAATCTACTTAAGCCAATTAATATATATATATATATATATATATATATATATATATACATATATATCGATGATGCGGAAGTACTCACGAGAGCAATATAACTTTTGGACGGCACAATAGAACACAGAATAAAACAGATAACACGTAAAAGGACACTCACACTGTAGATGATTTAAGCTTTCGGCCTACTCCGAGGCCTTCTTCAGGTCAGACTCTCTCTGACCTGAAGAAGGCCTCGGAGTAGGCCGAAAGCTTAAATCATCTACAGTGTGAGTGTCCTTTTACGTGTTATCTGTTTTATTCTGTGTTCTATTGTGCCGTCCAAAAGTCATATACATATATATATATATATATATATATATATATATATATATGATAGCTCAGGTGGTTAGAGCATCCGCCCGGCAAGTGGAGAGATCCGGTGTTCAAGTCCCGGTCGAGGAAGATATTTTTACATTCGTGATCTGCTCACATCCGCCATCCCCACCTCTCTTGTGTTCGTCCTTTATATGTGTTCCTTTACCATTTTCCTTATCTCTATTTCAATGTGAATGAATATATATATATATATATATATATATATATATCAGATTAAAATACTTCAACGCGAAAGAGGGGAAATACACTCATCATTAAAGAAATAAATATAAATCAAAGACTGATAGCCTTCTTAGGGCATTTGGATATTCCTACGACATGAACGATCAATGAGACACCAGATTTTAACGATAAAGCAATAAAACTTTATTCCATTGTGACCAAGTCTATTCTCTCTCATAATGTACATTTCTGTATTGAGTTCTATTCCCCAAATCAGTCTTCCAAATCAAGAGCGCCAGGACGTGCATAATGGGTTAGGTGGGACGAGAGATATTAAATGGACGTATTTTATTTAACGTTAACCAGAAAGATAGCAACTTTTTTACGACAATAATTTTGCAAAGGATAAGCGAGATTTAACTGGATACATCAGAGGGCAGGCACCTCGACCAAAAGGTTGAGAAACACGCGGAATCAGATTCGGAGAATAAACACGCAATCTCGGGGAAGAACCTTTTTACGTCTACCTAAGGCACAAAAAATTATTTGTGAGAAAAAGCACTTCAACAGCATGCAACATTGTGCATATATCTTCGGCAACTAGCCTGATAAGAACGTCTACGGTGCTCTCAGATATGTCAGAAATCCGATAGTGCATTCATTACCTCGAAAATCAAAGTATACAATCAATAGCGTACCCATCATTTAGGGAATTATGCAATGGATGATATATTGTAGTTGCATCGGCGTTCACTTCTGAACGTTTTTAGATGAAGTCTCATTAAACTATTGAGCACGCCAATAACAAAGATAGGCAGCTCGGCAGCAGAGAAAGGCAATAAATGATTGATTATTAAGATTCAATTGTTCCATTATCGAACAAAAAAAGGCTCGTAAAACTTTAATTGTTTGGTGAATTTGATGTCTCCTGCAATATACACTGAAATACAATCAAAACCAGGATACATTTGAGAAGTATACGCTCTATCCTCTTATAGACAGCATAATACAATGAGAACAACCTCGTCACCTTTATTGTGGTATTATTTTTTCATTGGCCAGCCCTTGAATTGATCATTTAAGAAAAAAATTATATTAATAGACATTTCTAAACGATATTCCCAGCAAAAGTTGGGTATTATTTTCACAATATGCATAAAAAAACCTTTTAAAGTGAAAATATGAATTTACAAATAACTCTTCTTCGTCATCGTGAACCCACCACGCTATTAAATAGCTATTTACCCAATCGTAACAGAATAAATCGCACACGTTACACAGTTTCAATATTCAAAAAGACAAACTATTTAGGGATCTCGATTTAAAGGCTCGGGAGTAATAAGCAAAATATTTTTTTCACAATAAATCCTGAGATAATTCCCTGATCAGTAACTATTTGCGATCAAAAGAGGCATCATAATTTTCAGCAGATCGCAGGCAAATCGGGTCGATCCCCCATCGAGGGATAACGGATGTTTGCTATCGCCAGAACTGATCGAAAGCAAACACTTGGAAACCCATAATGAACGAAGACCGACAGTCTAATGGAAAACACGAAAGAGAGGAAATTGGCAGCTTTCTAATTTTCGCGTGCAGGCGACGAGGAAATAAGATAAGGGGGACACGCCTACACAAGCTAGGTAGAATAGGGTAGGGTGGTCGGCGTCCCTTCAAACCGTTTGACTGAACCACCTCCACAAGAGGAAGGAGCCCCAGGCATTTTCAACACCCTAATTCTCCATTCAGAGTTCGCTACTGCACAACTGACTGTCCTCGGAAATTAATCAACAACCCGAGAGCCCTCAAACAGTTCCCCTCTAACCAGGACTCAACGAAGGGTGGGTCAACGTATAACTTCAGATAACGTGCCTCTACGTTTCAATAATGGGGCCGACTGAGAAATCCAATCAGTACTTCGTGAAACGATATGCCTAACGTTATAGGCAAAACTGACAGGAAGAGAACAGTCATTCTTTTTCAGTATCATTTAAGCTCACGTGATTTCCAAAATCATGTGTTGACGATGCTCCATAAAGACACAACCGTCACATCAGGACAAACCCTCCTTGCCAATAACGTGTTTCCGTTTTCATTCGGTCCTTCCCTCATTTACAACGCAGTGCAGAGAGTATGTAACCGTTTCTACTGAGGGCCTATCTAAGCCCAGTTCCACAGCCGATTGGAAACCAATGAATGAAGCAACTGCAAGCTTTGGCCAGCGTCGACAGTGAAAGCCAAGCGAGAAATGTCTCCGATGCCCATGATTCAAGGTTATCTGCTGAAAGCAAACACCTGAAATGAAAAACCACAGGACCTCTAGTGACCGGATGCTTTCTAGCGAAATCTAAATTCGGGTCAGTAACGTCCAGCTACAAATTACTTTTTGGAGTGAGTGCATTCATTCTTTCATACATTTCCTCGAACTTTTCGTACGGGATCATGATATCTTTGCCCCCAAATGTTTTCTCTTCTCATTGCTTTCTGGAAAACCTTATTTTCAATAATCAGGATGTCCAGGCCACTCGCGTTTTCAAATTAATGCAACAATTTCAGCAGACGTGTAACCCCCATTTGTAGTCACCCAATCTTACATATAAAGAAAGATAAGTTTTATATTCGGGGCCATCCCGTTCTATTCCCACACGATTCGGTAAAATATAGTTGAGCCCCCCGAGTCTAAGTGCTTATTGCGCCTTACGCACGATATAGGGTTTAAAACGCTCTACTGAAATCCTGTCTTTCAAGGTTCTAGTGACAGGTAATCTATCGGTTTGCGATATTTGACAGTGTGACAAGGAGGGAAGTCACCGAACTCTGACCTACAGACGGCTCAATCACTCTGAAACTCACCCCCGAATTTCGCGGTCAACCGGCAAAGGCGATGGATCCCGCAGTGCAAGAAGTGGAGGGTAGGAAAGTGGCGAAGGGCATAGGAAGTCCCGGCGCGGGGGGATGAGTGTTGTTGAGAGGGGATGCGCTCAGGGCAGGCACGCCGAGGGGCCCAAATTGTTAGCCTCACCCTCCGCAGGCGTGATGGGGAACACGTAGGCAGGCGCGCAAGGGGCTCCCTCTCTCGACAAACACCAGTGCCACCTCCAGTGTTCGCGTCTCACCATACAATCACGCACCATTCTATACGTATCGAGGTCCGCTCGTCCAAACATCCATCCGCAGGTCGAGCTCGACGTGACGTCGATTCCGATAAACTTGCGCACCCGACTTTTCACATATCTCGCAGAAAAAAGATCTCGGATAATCCACCAACGAACAATGGTCAACTTTCAGAGAATCGTGAATCCGACAGGACCCGTGGCAGTAGTACCACTTATTTGGAGAAGGAAACAATGGAGAATGGAAACAGAATCCAGTAATGTATTACATGGAATACGCGATATGGTCATCATTTACCACTCATCAAGTGCTTTTTTCTGCCATTGCCGAGATAAAAGGTGCCATGAGGACACACCTGGAGTGATTGAAATGACGAAAAAAATAATTATCGTCATTTTCTTAGGTCTTTTCTTTATAAGGTGAGACAGAAAAGGAGAGAGATTCATAGGCATATCCCATTGCAACTCCAGCTCCCCACGCAGAAACTTAACGTCCCCACCCACCCAGAACCGAGGGTGGCAAGGCGAAGGCACGCACGGTACAGTCGATGTGTAGCTCTTTTCACATTCCTCATAAGAACCGGTGACGAGAGATCACAGAAAAAATATTGCGAAAAGGACAACACGTGGTGACCGGAAAATATACCTCCAAAAAAAGAGAAATTGGCACCGCAAATAAAGACAAATTGACACAGCAGACTACAGGTTACCTAGGTTTAAACTAGAGTAATATGAAATGGAAGAACGATATGGATGATGAACACTTTTGTCCGTCAAGTTAAAACTCAAAATATAAAATTTTTATTCGCATCACACCAATTAAAAAGACAGTAAAGAAAAAACTACAAACCAATGTTAAGAAAAATAATCGTTAAGGGAAAATTTTCAGAGACAAAAATTTCATTACTGGCTCACCAATAGACCCATCAATTTAGTTTTACTATTCACCCAAGGCAACATATATAAATAATTTTAAAGAAAAATTTTAATCTTCAACATCTGGTTTACATGCTTTCCAAGTCGCTATGCCGTTCTAAAACATTGTGTAATTTATTTTACGAACATCGCCGATATCACACAATAGAGACCTAAGAAAATACTAAAGTTTTCTTTTCCGTGAAAATAAAATATCTAGATTTATATATCCCACAACAATATCGGTTGTGCTAGACTTTATGAAGAAGAATCGAAATGTTATATCTTGCTCCATTAAAGATTCTTTCCCCCTAATTTTTTTTAATTCCAACAGAAAATATGTACAATGAACGAACTACAATTCAAAGAAAAAATTCATTGTACGCCAGAATCTTTACCAGTTCCAGAGATTTACTGGACACAGTGGACGACAAAACAAAAACTATTATCACAACAAACAATAATTAACAATTGACATCAAAAAAAGGCTGTCTATTATGCCATACCGACTGTCAATAAGCGGACACTAATAGTAGACCTGAGTTTCCTCTAATATTTCTCTCTTCTCAGGGGTGCGATCGTATCAATACGTCACTAATCACACAGCCACAGAGATCTGATGCGTAACAGGAAAATTCTCGTTCCCTTTAATCACTTATCAGAGATGCCCGCCGTTGTTCTGTTACACTCGCTACGCCAGGCCCCATCAACGCATGCAAAACGGCAAAGTAACCCATGGGCCTCTTATCATGTGGACCTCAAACCTTCGCTTCCTTTGTGATAACATAATCTGACAAAACTCTTATCGATTGAAATCATTTTCTTTAAAATCTTCCAGTCTCTCTATAGTCGGATAAACCTTACACCATTCATAATATTTGCATTAGAACGCATGACGTTATAAATTATCGCGCATTACTTGCAGCTGCCACGGTACATTGGTGCATTCTACATACAAAGACAAGTAATACATGTGAGGCAAAATGAGTTTCTCTCCTGAGATCATGAAAGCCATTAACTTCAGCACTAGCACTAAAGCCATTAACTAGCACTGTGCAGGAAGGAGTAAAGGGCAAACCTCAGTAAAATTCCCAGCAGTGACTCCCCTGGATGATCTCAAAGTTGAAATGGGAGAAATTAATGCACAAACGCAAATATACACACTATGGCAAAGGTGTACCCCCGCAGGATCTGGCAATAAAAAATACCGGTCAATTACTACGGAAAGGTTGGGACATTTTCTTCAGTTTTGCTCCCAGGACGAAGCTAGAGGAGGGTGCGGTTTGCGTCACCCTAAGCTTCCTCCTCCCTCTTTCCGAATCCACCGAAAACACGCGCTATCACGCGGCGGCCTGTGGCGGGAAATAAATTTGGGATAGGGTAGGAAAGGAAGTAGAAGGTGACAGGATAGAAGAGGTTAGACCCAGGTGTTGGGCAAGGAGAAAGGTTGAATCTACTGAGAATGGGAGACTGAGAAACAAACCAAGACATATACACACACACACGCTCCCCTATTGCTACCCTTCTGCTTCAAGTCTGCCAATTCGTCGTGCTTACCGTCTATCCGTCCTGAATAGCTGCGCAATTTTGCTCGCACAGACGGAGGGTGGAGGTGCGCCATCGTAGGGAAAGGGCGCCTCTATTTCCCCGCCCCCCCCCCTCTGCCCACTTGGAATATAGCCCGGCGACTCGGAAATCGAGCGGCAACGACAGAGGGATTTTGAGAATAAAAATGAGAAACGCCTCGCGCTAAAAGAACGATTATTTCCACGCTGCCCAGCGGATTATGTGGATCAAAAGCAGAGGACAATGGTGTGGAGCTAAATTAAATAGGAATTATAATTTGAGGACGGGGTGGACCCGGACAACGGTACAAAGTAAATCATACAGATTCGAGAAAATCTGGCGAAAAGCAAAAAATTCTGTTTAGGGAGGACGCGGAAAACGTCCCCTTGGTCATAATGCGGAAAACGGGAGTCAAAGGGAATGCTTCAGGCAATTCATGTCTAAAGCATCGAAATTCTTGATATTAATGAAGGTACAAACAAGGAGTCGATATGTTTGCAGAGAATTAAGGAGATAACGCTACACTCATCTCTGATCACGGAAAGGGAATTAATAACAGCAACGACGTTGATACAACGCAAGTTAATACAGAGTCTGCAATGCGACAGAGACGCAAACGTAGTGCTCATTAGAAAAAATATGACAGCAAAACGGAGAATAACTGATTCGCACATGACATGCTCAATTCTTTCGAATAAAAAAAGCGAATTAATAGTCTACATCCTAAGTGGTCGACAAGTTGTTTTATTTTAAAAGAAATAAAGACTATGTTCACTCGAGATAATATAGCTAAGTGGCTCGATCGGGATGTGTTTAATAAACTTTATTTATAAAATATTATTCACTTCTACCGAGATAAAGTAATAATCAGACGGATCAATCACAGCGAAGAACTGGCCCAGCACTAAACACGTACTTTAAATAGCCAGAAAAACTTGGGAAAAAATATGAATCGAAGAAGTGAGATAATCAATAATGGATTTTAAATACAGACCGTGTATTTAAACATGTATTTATATCATGTAACTACAATAGGAAGGAACTGGGAAACCCTCCTTATGACTGCGAAGATTCAAAGAAGTCTCTAAAGCAGGTTTATCACTACAAATTCATTATAAATTATGAGATCAATACATGAACTTGCGTCTACTATCTGAAAGGTCAATAATCTTACCATCGAAGAAAGGCCTGCCATATTCCAGTTCTTTGAATATTGCTTGGTTAACGAGAGAAAATACATTCGGAGAGTGAGCAGAGAAATATACCTGACATCTGAAATACATAAGGCATAACGAGTACTTCAATGAGTAACTAGTCCAGTACATGGAAGAAAATTGTAGATTATTTCCGTGTAAGGCTGAAAATGAGAATTATCTTCCGAGGAGTAGCTGTCGTCTACTAGTTAATTTATTATTATTATAGGTAATCCACCGGTTAAGCAGGATTTGGATGAACGCAACTACAAAATAACTCTTGTCTCTCTCAACAAAACAAACTAGTTAAGTATAATCACACAAAATACTATTCCTGAAATTATACTCGTCATAACTAGGGTGAAAGTTTTTTTATTTCCGGTAAGAGATTGAACAGTCAACATATAACGAGTCGAGAGGGCAAATAAGTAAATAAATAAATTTATACAATTATATATATTCTTGTATAAATTTATTTATTTACTTATTTCCTCCCTTGACTAACTAATATGTTGACTCTTATATACTGCTAATATATATATAAAAAACACAGTAATCAACCCGAAGGTCGGTTTAGTAGGTGATGGTAGAGCTCACCCATGTACCAAGCCCGACGGCGTGTGAATATTCACACATCAGGGTAGGGGGGCCAGTTCCTTTCCCTGTGCCGGTTATGGTTTCCCAGGAAGACCTGGTACCCGAAAAATCAACTAGCTTGGGTGGAGCTGCAGGTGCCCAAAGTGGCTTGCCCGGGAATCGAACCCGGAACCCTCCGGTCAGTAGTCCAACGCTCTACCCCCTAGACCACCGCGACCACAATATATATATATATATATATATATATATATATATATATATATATATATAATGTAAATTCACTAATAGTCATAACAAACACAGAAACTAAAACATATAAAAGAGAGACTCACTGGTTCTCGAATTTTCGGTGGTGCAACCACCTTTCTCAAGAGGAATTAGGAACAGAACTAAGGCAGAGGAGGGCCCGGGCCCCACGTTCGTGGGTTTTCCAAGAAAGTGACTATATATATATGTATATATATTTTTTTTCCACTTATACCATTCCATTTATATATTATGTATAAATATATATGTATATTATATATATTTATATGTGTGTATATATATATATATATATATATATATATATATATATATATATATATATATATATATATATATATATATATATATATATATATATATATATATATTGCAATAAATAAACCAGAGGATGAATCCAGCAGCCATTCCAACTGAGTCGATCGACTGAGTGAATGGTAAAATTAGCCACCAAAAAAATCCAAAAAGGAAAGAACGTATAGCTTAGTTAAACGTCATTTTTATTTCACTTTCTTCAGCTTTTGAAACAAAAGATGACTGATTTAAAATGAACGTACTTTTTGAAATAAATACTCGACGCCAAAGTGGATTAACAGCCCAAATAAACAGCAATTGTTGCATATGGAGCCCGAGACATGTGAACAGAGCGAGCCACATCGATACCAGACGCTCTCCGGAAACGCCAACACCAGCACGCAATCCCTTTTGAGATGACTGAAAAAAAAGGCAGTCCCAACGGAAAAAAAGACCTTAACTTCCCAAATACATGCAAAATTCTATTGATGAGCTAAATTTACCAGTTCGCGTGCAAAACGACGGCGAAATTAGCAGTTCCGCTACTAAAGGGAGAAAGGATTACAAATCACAACTGAATCTTCTATACATTAAATGTACTGAATTCCAAATATTATAGCACTGTTTTATGATACATTAAATTTCTCGATATTCCTTAAAAAAGAGAAGTAATCTCTAACCATTATTTTAAGACATTATTATCCTCATCTGATGCTAACATGCATTTTAAATTTACAAAATGAAACTACTTAGTGAAACTCAGGGGGATGGCATAAAAATTGATGATATTATGGTTAATGTCAACTCTTACGACTAGCTCCAGAATAAATAAGAAAATATTTAAGGTGGCATTGTGATCATTTTTAGGATCCTTAAATCAAGACTACTTAATGGAGCCCAAACGGCTACTGATTCCAATGCATCAAAATCGTGTTGAAGGAATATTAAATTAAATGAAGGAATTAAGAATTTTCAAAAGGACAATCGATTAGCTAATCAAACTGCTCATTAATATTTGGGAAGCCGCTTGAAAAACTGGGCCAAAATATTATCCTAGAGGAATTATGTTTAGTAATTTATTCGTTCAGAATTTTATTTAACTTTTACAATTCATCGATGATAAAATAACTTCAAGTCTTCAACGGTACAATTCTTCAATTCAATTTTTGAACGGTAGAGTTTTAAAAAAAAATCGGGAAACTGCAACTTACAGCGCATTTAGTCCTGCCTGGGATCAAGATCAAGTGTGGTTGACCTACCCTTGAGTCCTCCGTTTAGGAGCATTGTTAACGTTATGTAAAAATTGGCAAAAGTTTAAGATACAAAACACGAACTATATCCGAGGATGTCTACTGGAATGCTAAATACAAGAATCTAAAAAATATTTTTCATTCGCAATTGATGTTTAATTACGGTCGCCAGTTAATCTCCGCCGCAGCCACGGCTTTTCAATGTTTGTTGTTGTGCGACTCTTTCTAAAAAAAATATATATTTATAAGGAAAGAGAGTTGAATATAGAAGCTGGGAAACAGAACCGGGCCACGTAAAAACTTAATTTACTGTGGGATAATTTGCAATTTACTTATGAAAAACACAAATTTTACATAGGTATGTACGCATAGCAAAAATTTCAGAAACCAAAAAAATAATAAGAGACTTCCTGAACGTTCATTCAAGTGGCGTAAAAATAATTTTTTTTAATGTATCATGAAAATTATCAAGCCAAATTGTAGCAACTTTCACCTCCAGTAGCCCATTCGCTTTTAATCGCTAATGGGGTACTAAAAGTAATAGCTGATTATCGAGTGACATCGTTACTAAATACCAACACTACGTTCGAATGCAATAGCTAATTTCCAAAAAACAGAATTCATGTAGAGGAACCTAATGAAGATTAGTCCGAAGATAATAGTTCCGGAAAAACCTTAGGAAAATTGCCAATTTTTACATAACGACCTCATAATGAGGAATGAATTTAAGAATGCTATAAAACGAAAATAAAAATACAGCAAAAAGCACAAATAAAAAAGTTAATATCTCAAGAGTAAGAACATTATGCCAATGCAATAGTTAAACAAGTAACACCATCTTAAAACAGCTATGATTTATTCAAATGTGCCACTCGAGTTGCTACATATTTCTAGTTCTCATTATCAGTCATCACTGGCAAACATCTAATGCATCCAACCTTTATATAGTTATACGATTCTGAGGAAGACTTTGACGGCATTCTTTTACTCTTTGTGGAGCTGTGGAGGTTTCATGGCCGCACCGTCAAATCGTACCGTTATAATTGCTCAGTTCAGCGAATTATAAATGACGATGCACTGCACTATATACCATACATACTCCAGCCACAACTGTCAACAAACTTCTCCCCGGAGCGAATTTTTTAATTAAACTTTCCCAACAATCCCTGCGGAAGTCATGACGACACCATGAGATGCTGAGTGACTCACCCGAACCGAACACCAACGAAGCCAACTTATCATCCAGACTCATCGGTTGTGGCGCTTGGATAAGGGGAAGAAGGAAACGAATCATGACTCGTGAACAACATTCGGATGTGGGGTAGACTTTCTAGCAGGGATCTGCAAAATTTGTCCTTGTCTATCATCCTCAAATTATTTTCGAGCGAATTTTCCTCCAGTGCACGATAGAATCAACCGGAAGCTCGCTTTTCAACGGACATGTACCTCACACTTCGGTAACGACTGCGTTCGAAGACGAGCGCAGTAGGACCAAAAGACGGAACTCGATTGCAGCTACGCACAGGAATGTGAAATGAAACACATTTCATTGAAGGAGCGGTCACCTCAGACCGACTGAATCAAAATAACAATCAACGGAAATACTTTCCCCTGAATGGGGTAACGGGTTGATCAGAGGAATTCTCAGTTGGTGCAATGGGCGGGCGCCAGGGTCGGATATTTGCTCCAGTCGGAGCGAAGCGGATGAAAGGATTCTTTTCGACCAATAATCCAATCATTTGACGGAGAAGATAAAAACAAAGGCATGTTTACGACTTCGTAAATGCTATTTACCAGCCCAGTTACGAGTCTATTCCCGTGTTACTAAACATGACGCGTATTTCAAATGTGACTGGGTTTAACAATTTAACGAAAGTAGGAATGAAAACAAATGCGTCTACACAACGACTCTAAAGCGGACGAGGCCCAAGAAGCGAAAGGGGAAATAAGCAGTGGGTGGATGGCGAGGGGCGATACAATTGAAAATGTCACGACAGGCAGCTTTAATCACGTTAGACAATACAATATTTAAGGCAGTTAAAAGTAAACGATAAACATCTCGTTGGCAGTGGTTTTCCACATGGAGCTCTCATACGCCCCCATACCAAATACGTATAATGTACAAATTGGACAACGGTAAGCATTAGATCCTACCTCGATTGCATAACAGTCTCCTGAAATTCAAGACGTAGATATAATTCTCCACCATTGTTTCTACTACTTGGGCATATTTAAGTCCATTGAAAACCCATTAGTACAGCATAAAATATGAACAATCATATTTTCTGTAACATACAGGGAAAATTGTTCTTTTCTTAGATTTCTTAACAAAAGAAATACACAAGCAGTTTTTCATTCAAGTTTTTAAGTTTCTCAATTACTCCTATGGATGCACTACACCATTACTTAAAAATGATGCAGGGCATCCAAACTAGTACTGATTAACTTGTGCAAGTGAAAAACTGCAAGTGCCTTTGTTTCTGTTATTAGAGAGTAGTTTCACCACAACATACCTGAATCTATAAGGTTTATCACTTTTAAAAGACTTATGTATTTATGAACAGACGACAAGAGCTTACAATTGGATTTATAGCTTTTAGAAAGTGAAAGCCGGGATAAAGCCACCAATGCATATGGACCATGAATACGTAATTATGATGAAGCACTCTCAACATAACATGTGCTTCCTCACATAATGAGCATAATTGCAGCAACATACCTGATAATCTGTAAGTAGATATTAAATGCTTTTGCTGAAATAAAACTGATGCGCAACACACAATACCTGATACATATAACGTTCCCTGATTTCTCACAAACACCAGCCATTAGCATATATAATGGTTTTTGCCTACAAGCCCACTTCAGTACAGGTACCTGTATTTGTCACAATTTAACAGAACTCTGCACCTTGGATAAAATGCTAGGCTTATGCAAAGACTCAAGGATGGAAACAAATGTTCTCTTAGAAAACCATTGAGCTTATAAAGTATAATAAATGACAAAAACAACAATATGTCAAACATATTGGGCAAATCAAATTAAGTGATTACGAATATGTTAAGGGAATCAAAAGTCACTTTTACCTAAAATATTAAGGGAGAGAATATATGAGGAAAACAAATTATTCGACTTTAAGAGACTTGACTTCATTAGATGCATGATGGGTAAGGCAAGGTTTTATTTTCATCAGGTATGTCAGATTTAGAAAATATGAAACCAAGCTGGGATCTATCAGAGAGTGTGGTAACTAAGGCTCACAGATGATCTACTATACTTATCAAAAAGTAAAAATAAAAAGGTAAGACAAAATGAGACAAACTGGACTGAAATCCACTCTTGTATCTAAGACAAAGTCAGGTGAGATATTTAGAAAAGTAGAGGGCACTTGGAGTCTACATTGACGTAAAGGAAAGGAAAATTTTCCCCATTACGACAACGTATTAAGCAACCCAAATAAAACAAAGAAAGACACCCACACAAATTCAGTTAAATGCTTCTTTTTCACACATATGACCCATGGTTAAGACAGCACCATGGATGGAACCCCAACATTCATTGTACTTGTATCTTCCTTTACAAGGAAACACTCATTTTTAAAATCTTACAACTCTCTCCATTTTAAAATTTTAGTTTATTTTAACATTTAAGTCTGGCATCCAATTATTTCCTTCCAAGTGCCCGCTTACTGGCATATTAGGTTTTTAGATGTGTGACGACCATTAGCCGTGAATGAGAAACCAAATTAGGTTCACAATTTAGTTATACCCTAACAACGGCAATAATATTATTCCATTGACAGAACATTATTGTGAGCGCACCTACAGAACTCCAGTAGACAGATCAGAAGAATACGAAATCCATTCTGAACAATTCTTTAAGTCAGAATATATGCCAATATCACCCACTGAACAGTGGATAACCAACAAATTAACATACAAGCAAACTTCCCTTTAATGATTAGTACAAGTCTCCATGCTTGCAGAGTAAAAACAGCAACCACAAAAGCTGCATTTAACTGCTTTGTTATTCACACTTATAATAGCACTGCTTGCAATCCGCAGTAGCCTTTAGAGTAAGGAGGACAGAGACAGCTATGAGGCAGCAAAAAAGTAAAACACACCTCATAGTTTCACTGGGAAGCACATCGATAAACTGGCAACCTTTAGCATAAATACTAACATCAATTTCAATAAATAAATGCACAAGCACAATATGCTTGCATATGCTGAGAGTCATCTACAGAATTATTTCCAAAGCAATTCCACCAAATATTCTCATAAAAAACACACATCTTCTAATGTTTTAGCGAAGAAACTCATAATAAAAGATAAATATCATTAAAATTGCAACATATGGCCTAACAGGTATCATTTTGCAAGTTTTACAAAATTTATCAGCATGTCATCATATAATAAACATATTTAAATTAATATTAATGAGCATATAGACAACATTAAAATCAATCTGACCAATGAAATAGAAGCATAGGCTATTGTTGATGATGGGATATTAGATTATGAGAAGATGGCAGTTGTACAAATAAAAAAAATCAATGATATATAACTATTTATACCAAGACTGCATACAAATGTTAAACTTGTACATGTATTTGTGTGATGCACTCCTACACACACAAAAAAATTATTCTTGCAATTAAAGTACTTAAGACCAAATTATCTTTTCAACATAAAGCAAAATTGAAAATATTTTGTCATATTAAAAATGCATACAGCAAAAATATTCAAAATCCCAGCTTATGTGGATTCCAAAGAACAAATAAAAATTTTAAAAAATCATCAAAATAAATTTTCAGACTGAATCCTCCATGGTGATGACCCATTCTGTACTTATGTCTCCACAAATGTAGATAATGTCGGGTCGGAATAGGGATAATTTTTAAACAAACTGCTTCACATTTGCTAAAACTAACTGAAAACATTTTAAAGATACGGTTATCTCAAGGGAGCAATGAATCACTTTTGCCCACCTTTGGTCATGCTACTTCTGCATAGCAATTGGAAGTAGACGTTCAAAGAGGTAAAAAAATATATATAAATCTTCAGAGGTTACAAAAAACATATTTAGGAACAAAAATCCAAGTCATCAAAAGTTAAAAATATCCATTAACATGCACAAGTTAATGCCTCTCATAATTCAAACTGGAAGAAGGTGACTCTCTCAAATGCAAAGGAAAGATTGAGGAAACATTCATTATGTCTAATAATGGACGAGATGTGTCGTAAAATTATGAAGTTTTATGAAACATGCAGCTGGAGAGAATTTTTCATGAAATTTACACAGCTTCACATATAAAAATGATGCCACATGCTATTTCTATTTTGAGATTAATCAGAACAAAGAACAAGAATGGGATAGTAGAATACACCATGGTGTTTCAAACATTATTCGCTTTAACATCCATGGCACCACACACTCTTTTATCAAGGTCTAAAAGAGAATACAAACTTAGGACAAGACTGGGTTTCTGAAAGAGTAGAAGGGTAACCCCAAGGTAAGTGAGTGGTATGATAAATCCTCACTTAGCATCAACTTTAAAAACATTCCAATTTTCAGTATCCCATTTATGATGCATAACAAAGAATTCAAATACTTAATTTGGGGCAACTAAAACCTGCATACTGATCATGGATCAATAGTGAATGACATTCAATTCTATAGGGTAGCATATTGCCAAATATTCACAAGGAAATCCAACTCAAAGGAAATGAGCTTTGGTAGGCAATTTCTTGTGAAGTAACCAGAAAAAATAAATCAACCGTAGAGATTTACTGAACTAATTTCATAGGCTATCTAGCTTTGTAAAAAGCAATGATATGGTGTTTTTAAATGGGCAGGAGAATTATACCTATCACTAATTTTATATTAACCACCCAACAAATTATCACTCAAATTAGAAACCCAAATGTTCACTCTCTCAGTTAGCAGGGTTGAGAATGAGAATGTACCAATCAAAAGTACATATGAAAACAATTTCTTTCCTTCATTCCTATGTTTAGCTCAATCAAAACATCTTTTGTGAGAACAAATGATATCTGAGAGCACGTATTATTGCACTTTTAAATAAATCAAAATGAATTTTTCAATAAAACTGAATCATGAAACATTTTCTTACCTTTCCGCTTCTTCTGCTCCTCCTTGTGCAGCAGAAGATGGAACAACAACAGGAGCCACTTGGGAAATGGCAATTGGGGCACTGTCTTCAGATGTCACAACTCCTCCATTGGATGGAGTCGATCCCTTTGCCTCAACGTGATGGTCCACCGAAATTAACGACGGATCCTCATTCATAATACCCTGATCTTGTTGAGGATGATGACTAAGAGAATGCTGATAACTTTGCCCTGGCTGTTGAGACACTGGGGCTGGAGGATTCACAAAACCAACCTGGGGACCCTGAGGGGGCTGCTGAATGTAAGCTGGCTGATGGGGCAATGATGCTGGCTGAGGCTTTGGCTGTGGGGCCATGTATGCCATCTGCTGAGGAGCAGGCTGCGACTGACCTGCAGATGTGATGACCTGTGCATTGGGTTGGCTTTGCCCTGGAGGCACTTGCTGTTGGGCCAAGAAAGCAGCAGCCTGTTGCTGTTGCTGTGGAGACGGTTGTCCCTGGGAGGGCACACCCATATACGAACCAGGTTGCTGCTGAGTCTGTGGATGTTGTTGAGGTGGTTGCATTGCTTGCGGTTGTTGTGGCATAAATCCCGGCACTTGCTGCTGGGATTGTTGCTGTGAGGGTTGCTTCACTTGAGGCATATAACTCGCTTGATTCTGTAAAGATTGTCCTGCAGTCTGCACAAAACCTCCAGGCTGCCCCATGGCCTGTTGTGGAACCGGCTGCCCTGTGACATACCCTGGATGGGGTTGGTGCTGTTGATTCATTCCAGCCTGCTGCTGTTGCACCAAATTTTGCTGTGTCTGTTGGACCGTCATGTATCCACCTTGCGTTTGGGGTGGGTGCTGTTGGTGCTGCGGTTGATGTTGAGGCTGCTGGAGTGGTGGTTGCTGGTGCTGTTGGGGATGTTGATGTTGCTGAGTCTGTTGTTGGGTCATTGGCTGTTGTTGCCCGACCTGTGGAATGGTTGTTGGCTGTGGTGGCTGCTGTTGCATATGCATAAATTGACCAATGTTTCCTTGCTGTTGCTGGGCCATGTTGGGCTGAGGTGCAGCAACATAACCACTGGCTTGATTTGGTATTGGCTGGGCATGCACCTGCTGTTGTTGTGGCAAAGGCATTCCGGGCACCATGGATTGCTGTGGAGAGGGAATCACCCCGTGGCCTGTACCCATACTTGTTTGGGTGGATACAGTTGAACCCACCGTCACTCCAGTAGTGGTGGTACCATTTGGCATTTGCGGCGGCTGTTGAACCATACCCACTATACTTTGTCCTTGTGTGGTGGTGACAACTCCGGGTTGCGTCTGAGGAACCTGCTGTGGTTGCTGAGGATGGTGAATAGGTGGCAGTGTCTGCACAGAAGCTGTGGTAGGACCAGTGGCTTGCTCAAATCCAGCCACACCCACTGATTGAGCCGGCTGATAATATTGCTGTGTGGAGGCATGAATAGCCCCTATGCCAGGCATGCTCTGGTGTGGTGGGACTTGAGGAAATCCCGAAAGGTGGGGCGGCAAACCAGAAGGGGGAGGACCTGGTCCTCCAGGAGGATTTCTATGATCATGTAAAGTCGACTTAACGCCAGTAAAATCAACACCAAGGGCTATCCCAACATCTCCAACCGCAACGGTTGGATCCACAACACTTTCCCCCACTGCAGCTGACACCCCACAAACCAAATTGTCTTCCTTTCCCACAGGATCTTTTACAATGCTAGACGATGTGTTGGAATGATCTAAGAAATCCATACATACCCACCTTCCACGTTTGAATGGTTCCGTACTTTCAATTTTAACAACCTTAAAACGCTCGTTTCTATTAGTCACAGTGTCTCGTTCTTCACTTTTGGTGTTGATATTGATGACGTTGTCAGAAACACTCACATGGAGGTCACTACAAGTGACTCCGGAACTCATTGTGTTAGCGCCAGGAACACCCCCGGTAACTCCAGCCCCACCTGCCCCTTCAGACACTATTGCCAATCCGTACTGAGAGCTAGTAGGAATAACAGGCGCTGTACCTAAAGATGCAGCTGAAGGGTTGAAAAAGATGTCATCTTTGGAAAACGTATCTTCGGAAAAACTAGGGGTTTCATTTTCAATATCCGTAATTTTAGAACTATCAATCACATCAGAATTGTCTTCCGTATGAGACTCATCCAAATCATCCGCAGAATCATCACCTCCATCGTTACTCATCCTTGAATTTACAGTAACACTCGTTATTTGAAAGGACGGTGCCTTTTTTCTTATACAAGCCGTACCGGATGTTAACGACGTAGGAGGAGGATTAATATGCTTCTCTGGTTCACCCAGACGAATTGTCTCACTAGTAGTACGATGCAGAACGTTACAGGGCTTCGATTTGTCACCCGATTTAGGTGACTTCTGATTGAGACTGTCAGCCATGTTGGCTGGCAAGGTATTGGTGCGATACTTGTATTAAGTGGATATTAATTGTTCCACTATACGTCACCTACCCGGTAAGATAACACCACACACATCACCCATGATACATGACGTTTCAATACGAAAATAACGATCACAGTAAAAACAATACTTCCTTAGAAAAAAGCAATAAATATCACACACTTGACTCACAGACAAGACAATGGTACGAATCGTAGCAACATGGCGATCGTCGGTCGCAGATGCTTTGCATCATGGGAGTGCGAACCGTAGCCTCACACCGGGCGTCGTAAGAACTTAGTCTACAAGGAGATATGTATTACTTGACAATATCTTATTAACTAACTAGTGTATTTTACATAAGTATCCAATGATACTGATAGTTCTTGAGGGATGATTAATCAAGTCATTAAAGCTAATTTCAAATACCTTGTTGAGATTCTATTATTCTCCTTATCTCAACTTTTCGTGGGCAGTAAGCGATTAGTATTCATTGTAGATAATACGTATATCATTACTATGGAGAAAAGTAGTCATTTGGCTCAAATTATTAGATAAATTGGATATCTAACTAGGATACGATGTTTGGTACCGCGATATGAATTTCGTGTGTCAATTGTTATTCGACCTGTTAAACAGAATACTGCAACGGTTGACATTGCCACTAAAAAAAACTATTATTTAGTTTAAATACTTGAAAATGTATTTTAAATGGCTGATAAATATTTCTTTCGCGTAATGATCATTATTTATTTCCGATAAATTTTACGCAGTAGTAAGAGGTTTACTCACCAGAGCTTTTGCATAGTAGTGACAACTGTGATCATTTATAGAACTAAGAACCATATTCAATTTGAGCGCCAAACTTTAAATTACTTACAATATATCTTTTCATCTCTTGGAGAAGTCGACTTCCCAGTTAAGATGAACTGTATGATTGAAGGAATTTTTAAATACCTGGTATATTTTTTTACTATAATAGAACTGTGAAAATAGTGTAAGAATGGATTTACCTTAATTATTTAAGTTTTAACGAAGGAAATGGAAAGGTATATAATTGTATATACATAGTCATTAACACAGTAATCAACACGAAGGCCGGTTTGGTGTGTGATGGTAGAGTTCACCCAGTACTAAGCCCGTCGGCGTGTGAAATTCACATCAGGGTAGGGGGGCCAGTTCCTTTAACTGTGCCGGTTATGGTTTATATATATATATATATATATATATATATATATATATATATATATATATATATATATATATATATATATATATATATATATATGAAATAGAACGCTCTCCGGCAACGCACAAATATATAATTACACTGATATAGATTTTTAAAACATAGAAACACAAAGAAAGGACCCTCACATTTGTCGTTTTGACTTTTCGACTGCACGGCCGTCATCATCTGACCTGAAGAAGGCCGAAAGCATTAACTTTCTGAAATGTGAGTGTACTTTTTCGTGTTATCTATTTTATTTTTTCGTGTTCTATTGTGCCGTCCAAATTAGGTATGTATGTGTGTATATATGTATATATAAATATATATATATATATATAGATATATATATATATATGTATATATATATACATATATATATATATATATATTATGTACACACATATTTTATATATATATATATTTATTTATATTCATTCATATAGAAATAGAGATAAGGAAAGGGGAAAGGAACACAGAAAGGACGAACACAGGAGAGGTGGGGAAGGCGGAATCAAGCAGACCACTAATGTAAAAATATTTTCCTCAATGGGACCGGAAAATATTTTTACATTAGTGGTCTGCTTGATTCCGCTTTCCCCACCTCTCCTGTGTTCGTCCTTTATGTGTGTTCCTTTCCCCTTTCTTTATCTCTATTTCTATGTGAATGAATATTTGTTCGCCGTATGGCGGGATTTCGTGTTTGAATGTGTATATATATATTTTTTTTCAATACATATATACATACATACATATTTTATTTATTCAGTTATTGTCCAATTTTAATTTTTTTTAATTGTCCTTGAAATGCTATTTGAGAGGTATAGCACTTATTTTATTATTTTTCTAGTTAATTAAAATTAATGAAAAGAAATTAATCCTTGTTGCTCATCCTAACTTGTTAATACCACGATGAAGGAGCTATTATTTTTTCTATGGGGCGATTTCCTCTCAACTATCCAACGCCCATTCAAAATCAAACCAGGAGTTTTGTTACTGCACCCCAATTGCCATCCCATCGATCGGGCAACAACAGACTCAGCAACATCAACATCCCAAAAACACCAGTAAGCACCCCTGCAGCAGCCTCAACATCAACTGCCACAACACCAACAGCACTCACCTCAAACTCAAGGTGGATACATGACATTTAAACATGCACAGAAAAACTTGGTGCAACAGCAGCAGGCTGGAATGAATGAACAGCACCGGCCCCAACTAGGACATTTTCATGCAATTGTTCACTGTCACCAAATTCCAGTACACAAATGTGTGGGGAAAATGATTACGTAATAGCTTCAGCAAAAATTAGCTTCCGACAGAAAATTTCTAAATTATATCCATAATTCATAACCCGGTGAATTTTTAACTTGCCCACTAAGAGCATAATGGTAGGTGGCTATGATCAATATAGTATGTATTAATACATGTATATGTTCAACCATTTCAAATTATTGAAATAAAATGCCAAAGTCATTTGTCATTAAATGTATTAGAATAGATGCTTTATGCTTAGTGTTGCTAATAGATATAAACGTTAATTTTATTCTCCGGTTAAAAAAATGTAGTAATTTATTGATAAATTCTTTAGACTCAGATAATTCTATATTTAGCCATTTTATACTTTCCTGTTCGTTAAATTGTCCATAGCTTGCATTCTAAAAGTAGTCGTCCGTGTTCTACAACATTAATTGGAAACTGCCCGACGGTCGGACATTACCTTCCATCCTCTTCTGATTTACTTTTCTCCTTGGTCATAATTTAGATATTTTTTCACCTAAATTTATACTCACGAGCAGTTTTTTTAATAGATGAAGACTTTATCAGCGGTTTTTATCGGCAGCAAACAACTTATTATGGAATAATTAATATTCATAATGACATATCATATCTTTTCAGAATATGAAACCAATCAGCAGTCCTAAAAAAAATGTACACGAGAATCCAGACATTCAGTAATACTTTCAGTTCAAATAGGTAGGTATTATTTATCAACTCTTACAAGCGATTTCTAACTTTAAATATTTTTGTGGAACACATTATATACTTTTCTATTCATTTATATTGGAAAAAATGTTTCCAGGAGAATGTTTCGTAAAGAAAACAGTGAATGGAGAAAAATAATGTTCTTTCAAAACTGTTTCAAGAATTTGCGTATGCATACCGTATGGAGCCTTTTCGCAAAGCTTTTCCAGACGTGGAGTTAAAATCGCTGCATTAACTTCAATACCCTACCAAGAACAACAATAGACCATCTTTCCAAGAAATCCACAACATCAAGTCGAATAATCTCTTCATGTTTAGCGACATGGAAATTTTCGGTTATTATGTATTTAGACATGCTTGAATATTAAAAGAAATTGCTTAAACCCATGACTGAAATTTTCCTGCAAACACTGGCCTCCTACCTTCCATGTGTAATTTGTTTATCTCCTTCACCATGGATATATTAATCAACAGAAAAATGAGTAAAGGCTTGTTTAAAAAGACATTTACACTGGTTTCAGAGGTTCAAAATGTACTGCAGTGCAATCGAAAATCAAGAAGAAAAATAAAGACCACCATTATGGCTCAATTCTAATTTTCAAGAATTTCATCGCACCAGTGATCTCTTCATTGCACCAATGCAACGTAAAGATGATTGTACTCCATAAAATATCTTGATTGGCTTGATTATGAAGCGTATTCTAACAAAAGAAGCATTGTGTGAGATATCTAAGAACGTGAGTGTGTTAGGTTTGAGATCATCTACATCTACATTACGCAAGCCTCCGTAAGGGCGTGTGGCGGGGGGCGTGGTAGGGCACCACTGCAAATAAGCCATAAATGTGCAACTATTAATTCATACATGCCTGTATACATTAAGCAATAATTGACTGAATCATTAAATCTCAGTCTTTAAGTAGACATATTCGAGCGCTTGCCTTCGATTTTGCTATGACCGTGTATCGTTCGAGGGAAGAACCTATACTTGAATCTATCGATGACGGTGTCTTATGTCTCTTATTTTATCTCGGCTGTCGAATATACCATTATAATTTGGCGCTAAAATAATTCATTAGGTCCTGTACCTTTCTTAAAGTCCAATTCTTACCTCCTCTCTAGGTAAATGGAGGGGCTCCCCAGCTAATTCATCTAGCATACCCGTCAAGCTTACTTCCTTCTCGTAGCAATTTTTAACAAGCCCATCGGATTTTCTCTTCCAATTCCTGGATTGCAGTTTTCTCCCATGGATACAAAATACCACTTATTCCAGACGTGGCCTATCTAAAGCGGAGTTACACCTCTCTTCTACATTTTACTATAATCCGTATAATAAAATCCAGTTTCTTTGAGACTGACTGGTTTTCATGCCAATTATTTCCAATAATCAAGTTTCGTGTTCCATTTTATCGCAGCAGTTGTTTGAAAAACGGTAAAAATGTCTCCCTTATGTTTCGTTTGAACCAAACAAACAATTTGAAAATGCAAGATTAATTTACATTAAGTAAACATTTTTTTTAATGACCTGGAGAAAGTACATATTTTTTTCGAAAAATAATTCATCTCCAAATGTTCTGTAAGGATATGTAATAAGTTTCTTAAGTTCCTCCTTTTCCTAAACCTGTATATCTCCCGTGCTTGCTAGTACCTTTGCCCTGAATTGTATCCTTCAGTGCACCATATTTTTACATCGTCCCATAAATAATTTTTCGCAGTCCTAAATCTAATAATAATCTCGCTCAAAAAACAACATTTATGTCAATGTAGACACATATACTCTTCCTGTTTGAAATGCCCACCTTCTCCACAATCCTTATCTACTCTACAAGAGCAGTCGAATATTTGGATTCTCAATTCTTAGTATTAAATGGAAAATTTCAAGAATTTTTATATTTGTTATTATGGAACAGTTCCACCACATCACACCTGACCCTATAATTCATATTTACCTACTTTTTCTTGGGCATTCACTTCCTCATTTTTTGATTTTTCATACGTTGAGTAAATATGCTATTAAAAAGGGATGTTTGAACGTGGGGAATTTCAATGCCCATGAATTTTTCGCGGAAAAAGTACCATATCACCGCTTTGGACGAATTACTTTCAAGTGGTCGAGTGAGAGGTTGACAAAGACTTCTCATATTCCGAGACGCTCATTTTACCGTCTTCTCTCCCTCCCCTTATGACTATGTAAGTAAATTATTGTTTTGTAAATTTTGAGAAAATTTCTATAAATTCAAATATTAAATTTGTGTCAACTCTCGTACCCGTTTACTGTTTTTTTCGAGTATAATACAATGTATGTGCATGAGTGAGGTACTTTTAGAGAAGCACTGCTTCTCGGCAAGACACGGTATCATGGTCAAATACACTTCAGTTGATTTCAAATGCAAAATTTTCTAACAACTGTACAAATCCAATATAAATGATGAATATAAATGGCACAATAAAACCTCATAAAGACCAGGAACGACGTTTAATGATTCTGATCACCTGCGTCTTTTGCAAAAATTTTAAAAGCTATATCACAAAGAAACGTAACGGATATTTGAGTAGATCAATTCTACTCGTATCTCCCTAACTACACAATTAAGCGTATCAAGCTTCATGAATATCTTTAAATTTTATACGATATCTAGCTTTAAAAATCTTCAAACAAATAACTTTGTCGAGGGGTGTAGAGTTTTGCATTCCTTCAAATAAACTCTAATACGCAGGTAATTAATTTCAGAATAATATTTATTCCTGTTCATTCATGAAAAATATGTCCCATGTTAGACTGGTGGTCCCAAGTTGTATGATTTCCTGAACAACTGCCCTGAAGATAATAATTTCAGCGTCGGTATCAGCATTGTTTGACCTGTCACATACCAAAATAACCTTCGTGTTGAAGACTGAGATTTGACATGTTTATTAATATAAACCGTGCCCATTGTGATAGAGCGAGATAATTTGAAAGAGGAAATAGCTCTATTTCTTAAATGAGGACTGCAGAAACAGACTAATTAAACACCTGCACGATCAAGAAACGTCGCGATGGCGAGAACGTTTTATGTATCTCACCTCGCTATCTGCCCTGCAGGCGTTTTTGTACACATTCGATTTTCGTGTAAATCCGTACTCAATTACATAAACTCTACCCTGCCGCTGGTATCTCCATAATTAATATACATTTGCGTTCCTTAATTCCATTGAAAGGATCCAGTCAGCATTTTCCCCGTCACATTAAATCACCAATTACCTTGGAAGCCCTGTTAAAATTAAAAAAAATATGCCTTAATAAGTCTTGTGAGACTGAATTTCTCGAACAAAGAGTCCGTAAATTACTCGTGCAGCAAGGAAGGTCAGAGCCGACCACCTTTTGATTTACACATAAGTACCAGCCTGCTGGAAGGAGACAAAACAGCCGCATTATTCAGAATACAAGGGTAAAGAGAAGAAAGTTTCACAAAACCTGTTCGGCTGCTTGATCTTGAAACATTGTGTGCAGCAGCATTTCCATCGTCCCTTTTATTCGTTACTTGAATATTTCCAGAGTGAAGTAAAAAGGAAAACATCACATGCAAGAAGCACGAAAAATTTAGCCCCCGGTCATGTGAAGGTTAACTCCGTAGGGTGTTTTGAGAGAAAACGCCGACTATTTTAACGTTTAATGAGAATCAATCATTCGGCATTTACACGAGAATGGCTGAATTTTTGATAAAATTAATTTCCCCGTAGCTGTAAAAAAATTCCATTTTCTGATGTATAGAGCAACTATGCTGGGAAATGATTTAATCGCTTCCTTGGATATGTTGAAGAGTTCAGAATAAAATTGTTCAAAGGTCGCAAGACATTCCAGCCTTCAGTTTTGCATAATTATAAAGTCATCCTTTTGTATTTCCACGGAGGGCGGATGAGAGTTCTGCGAAATAACTCCAACTTAATGTAATAAATCGGAATCTGTCCGCTTTTCTTTGAAGTACAGATCTCTCTCCTTAATTCGTTGGCGACGAGATAGTCTGTTAACCCAGAGGTCTCGGATTCGATTCCCAGGCGGGTTTTCCTCCACATAAGACTTGGCTGTTTGAAATTCATTTAATTTTATGTTATAATTGTTATTAAAAATCCTATTTTAAGGACAAAAAAGGCTGTTTTTGGATGATCAATCAAATTAATATTATATGACCAAGAAGATTGACGTCGGTTGATATTTATCCTCGAGGAAAATTAATTTTTTAATAAGGTATTTTCGAGGAAAAATAAACAAAATATTACTAAAATTTGAAACTCAAAAGAGAAGCCCTTTTCTTTCCCTTAAGAACTGGTCGGTATAACTTTTGGTTAAATTACTACTCAGCCACATTCCTCTCATATGAGTATTATGACTGCCGGGTTTTTCAAACCAACTTGAATGACCATACACGTGATTGGAAAATTTCAATTACCTCTTCATGTGACCAATGCGAAGCAGACCCTGGAATTTGAAGAGTAACATGTCGTTTCAGCGCTATTTGTCCTGAGAGAACGGAGTCAGAAAAATGAACGCTTGTGCAAGAGGTGAATCTTGGACCTTTGGCGCTTAGATTAATTTTACGCATATTGAATTCGAATAAAATACAAGAACCTCTCGTAACTTTACCTCCTTGAGATGCTTTTCCTTCTAATGATTAACAAGCCTGTTTCCAAGTCTGAAACTCCAGGATAATTAACGAACTTTAAAATTTCCACAGATAATATTATCCAACGAACACACTAACTCCACAAGGTGAACCCGGAAACGTTAATTTTACCTGAAACCCCAGGGTCCATGATTGGCATTTTAATTTTAAAGTATAAATAAGAGAAAAAGAAAATAATGGACCCTTGTTAGTTGCTTACCCTCTACTCCCACCCCCCCAATTGTCATTACGGTCCAACTCATTCGTTTGAGTCTTATCGAGACCGATTAACATCAGCAAACGGGTTGCGCTGGTCATAGACTTCGACATCTCCAAATGCTTCCTTACAATCTCTTTTAATCTCTGTTTACTCTACCAGTTACTGCAAACCTCCTAAAATCTAATTAATTCATTGATTTTAAGTCCCAAAAGAGCTCATCCCTCCCTCTGCTTCACTGGTACAAACGATCCTAAATTTCCATTCAAAGTCAAAGCATCAAAGACAGAGCAGCAAAGCTTCTTCTCTGATGACCATAATTACAAGCTACATCAAATCCTTCTCCACGATCTTAGAACACGCATACCATTGCATTATCCTCTCAATCAGTCTGGTTTATGGTTGCATATTAAATGTCTTGAACATTTTTGTGACAGAAATATATTAGTGTTTAACTTATGAAGTATTTCCAAGTTTCTATTTCGTACAATAAACTCTGTTCATTGATTCCATAAAGAATATTTTGGAAACCAAGAATCCAATATGATCAGAGAAAACTTCAGGAATGGTGTTGACACATTTTGATAATTAATTTGTAAATTATTTTGAGAAGCAAAAACAGGTAATAAGCTGCAAACTCCTTTTATTAAAAAAACGCCAGCAGTTGTAAAAATACCTCTTTTCCAACTGCTCATCTGACTATTAGTTCCACAAAGAAAAATTTGTGCTTTTAATGGAGACCTTATATGAAAATACAATTTTGGCACCATTAAATTCTGCGGTATTCATTTAAAAATGAATCCTAACAAATAACCATCGTATCTACACTGAGAACAGATCATCGAAGGGAACTACTAGAAAATCCAGTTAACTTATGGCAATTTGGATGAATATTAGTTACATTATTAGAACGATTGGTACGAACAACTTAAAAAAAACCAAAATATATCAATTTAAGAAAGAAAAAAACGGTGAAAAAGACAAAATTTGCACGATATCCTCGGTTATATCATTGCATTAAGAGGAAAGTATATCCTCGCCCGTTCCATTTTGTTTCACAAACGCATTAAGCACGACATTTTACCTTCAATGTTTTGATAAATAATTCACAAGAACAATTCATCAATGTACGGCGAAACTTTATTTAATATCTCTCGAAGGATACAACCAAAATTGATTGCTTTCCCTTTAAAATGTTTCAGCGCGACCGCGGCACAGGTCGCTGGAAAATAAAGTCCTTCGATATCTTATTCAAACATCTTATCAGCATCTAATTTTGCTCATGATACCAATTATTCTTCGGGAAAAACTGTTGACGGGGGTCGGTGGTGGGGAAAGGGATTCGGCGAGAATATACGATTCTGTGTACACGCGCAAAGCAGTAATTAATCTCCATTGTCTGGACCAGTCGACCGAAGACGCAAAACGATTGGACTAAACGCGACAGAATGCGCCTGAGAGAATGGGGTGAGGGGTGGAGAAGGAGAGAGATGATGATGAGAGACAGAAAATGATAAATTTAACCTTGGTTTACGTTTCCATAAATAGTCGAGTGTGTGCGCCCCTAGGGTAAGAGGGAGAATGCGCAAAAACAAGTGCGTGGCGAGTTCGGGCGGGTGATGGAAAAAGGGAGGGAGAAGGGAGGGGACGTGGGAGGAGGGAAACGTTGTCGGGACGGGGGAAAAGAATGTCCTTTTGTGTGAAGTAGGTGGTAAATATTAGGTAGGTACTTGCCGTGATGGCGTACACCGGTCATAAAACAAAAGAGAAATCGGTGCGTGCGCCATGACAGGTGGTCGGGGGAACGGTGGAGAGGAGACGTCGGCGGGGGTTGGGTTTGGGTGGAGGAGCCGAGGGTCCCCCCCCACCCTCCCCCAACACACGTCAAGTAATGCAGAGGTCGGAGGCGAGGGGAGGATGGGCGCGTGGAAGTTGTGTGCGCAGAGGATAAGGCAACCGGGGAGCGGGGGGGGGGGGCGCAGAGGAGGAGAGATAGGGAAACAACGGTGATGGCCGTGAGCGATCGAGGAATGGGAGACTCTGGTGTGGGTGGGGGGAGAGTGCATGCATTAGTTCGTGGGCGGGGGGAGGGGTGGGAAGAGGGGAGAATGAATCTGGGTACAGGGGCAAGCGGGTGGCGGGGAGGAGATGGGCAGGAGGGCGAAGGGCAAGGAGGGCACAGGGGTGAACGGAGGGGGTTGAAGCGATTGAAGGAGACGGAGTGGGAAAATTGTGTCATCAACCCCCCCCCCCCTCACCCGACATCTTTTCGTGAGTTCCCCACTTTTTTTAAGGCATTCTCCCCTCCCACCTTCCCTCCGCCTGAACCGCCCTCCGGGGAGCTTGGGTGGGGGGAGGGGTCGCGAGTGGAGGTGGAGCCCTCGGTTCGTGGTGGGTGGGACGGCGAGGGATCGTCTCGGAGATGGCGTTTATTCGTCGAAATTCCTATCTTGCCTCATTGTTCCTCTCCCGCCGACAAACAGCGTGATTTACCGCCTCGGCACTGGGCGAAAATAAAAATTACACGGGCTCCCCCGGCTATTGAAAAACTGCTAACAGGCACACTGATATTGTTGACAAGAGTGTTCCGATGCTCGTGGGATAATCGAACGTTCGCGAGTGCGGAATTGGAAGAAGTGCGTTGGGAGACCTCTAAAAGATTTCGGGGTTCGAAGAGGAGGAAGAGAAAGGAACTAAAAACGCGAGTGAAAGAAAATTATGTCCACTCCATAGGAGCTCATCTTTAAGTGTTTCTTCTCCACGAGTTTGAAACATCCACCGTAAAAGCCGCTCCGACGGCAGTGTAACTTCCCGCTTTCAACGTGAAGGCACATCCTGGAAGAAGTAATTCAATCGAATGACACTTGGTGCCGAACCTATTGACTCCCCCCGATCATGTAACCTTCGAATGAGTAATGGAAACATGATCTGGCTAATGCTATGCCTCATTTCGCGATTCCGAAAACTAAATACGCATGTAAATCAATGAACACACTTGGTTAATGCATTTTCACAAGTGATACAGTTGTTTTCCAAGAACAAAATGGTTTTCGAAAAGAAAAGAAAGGTACCAGTTTGAGGTGATCGAGATTAAAAATTGGAGATCAAATGTAGAAATACTCTTGGGCATCAATCTTTGACCCAGATATCATTAAACACTGGCTAGAAAGGCAAAATTAAAGTGCCATCCCACCATGACCCCTTTCGGGACGTCACGGACGGAAGCACTCAGTTCATTCAAGTCGGCCGACACAAATCCTGGAGAAGCGATGGCGAGTCGGTCGTCCGTGAGCACCCTTTGCTCCCTGTACGCCTGAGGGGATTCATTGGAAATGGATTACGAAAATTCATTTCTAATCCAGAGACAACTCTGTTACTGTTAAAGGGCATAGGTGTAAAGCTTTTTTCAATTCAATTTCAAAATAATATCAACAGCCAATGAAACCTAGAGTTTCCGTTTCATGTCCTTTGAAATTCCTGTAACTCTTCGCGGGTCTCTTGCATCATGTGGGACTAAAATGGAAGCAGTCAAAGTGGACTCGAGGGGGTCTTCAAGCTTAACCCCACGCCACGGCTACAAACGTACCACAAAGTGCAATACAATATCAGTTACGGATGATACCGTGATCAATCGTCTAAAAGGCCGGCAAATTCTTCCACGAGTTAATGGACTACGGTACGAGTTACTCAATGCTGAAGGACATAGAGGTGAATCCAAAGCTTCTTCCAACTACGTCAAAACCGAAATTTATGGTAAATTAGCAGAAGCAAAAGTGAATAGATTCCATGCATGTATAAATAACAGCTTGCCTTCACACATTTTTCATGCGTAGTCGTAGATGCATGGATGAACGGTTGCATTTATCAAACGATCAGCTATTCTTTCCAGCTTATAATTAAAAGAGAACAGGGTCGTCTGATTCCCGCCAAGCCACAGAAAAAATTGATAAAATCTTATCCTCGGTGACATCACTTAATGGAGGTGCACGAATGGATATCTATTCAAGATCCCCCATGGTAATGCATATAAAGTTGTTTCAGTACATGGGGAAATTTCTGGATATTCATGGAAATTTAGGAGTAATTTTTACCGGAGGGTGGTGCTTTCGCTTATTTCGGGATGACGTCCGTGACTCCACTACCGGAGCGTACAATGGAAACAGCATTTTTCTAATTAAACTCAATGGGTGAATTTACGTGACGCCATATACCGATGATACGCTGAAAATATTTACATCGTATACTCTAATTGTTCGGACAGATTACCAGTTATTAAGAGATTCTCAGCAATAACACGAGGACGAGAAAAAACATCTCTCCAAGCCGTCCCCAAAAAGGCACCTCTACTTCACTATGTGTTCCGTCGACGTCCATTTCGTCACCGTATCAAAGCCGTCCAAACTCAAATAATGACTCGCTAAACATACCCTCGGGAGTCATCTACTAAACTAGACTATTCTTCGAGTCGTTCCTTTCCATCCCTTATCTAATACTCTTTCTTCCAAAGCAGACCACCCTCCCACCGGCTCCCTTCAGCCACCCACCCACCAGTCCCCACCTCCCGTCCCCTCCTTCTCCCGTCCCTCCTCCTCCCTCCCGTCGCATTCTCCACTATACCACCCAATCATACATGCACATTCCTACAGGCAGAGTAGAGCAGCGGCCACACACACAGCACGACGCCTCTCACACCCCAGGCCACCTCTCCGGCGAGCGGACCTCCTCTCCCCCATCGCGCCCGCCTCCCCCAGAGGGTAGCTTCCGCCTCGCAACCGAGAGGCAATCTCCTCAAATCAGTAACCTGGCAGAAAAAAAAGGAATCCTCTGCACCCTCCTCCGTTTAATTTTCCCCGTGCTGAGGGAGCGACGCAACCCGTCGGGTGCATCGTTTAAAGGGAGCGGAGAGGCCGTTCGGACGGGGCCGCGCGCATTTGGACCCGACCGACGTCCACCCGTACCGTCCCATCCATCTCTCTCTCCTTCCTCCTCCCCGTACCACACTTCCCTCCTCCACTCCTCCTCCCCCCACTGCCATCCCCGAACCGGTAGGGGATATTTGCTACCCATTACGAGCCCATTCTCTCACAGCTGACCCTTTTGCCTTGGGGCCCACGGACGTCATAGTGGCCATTCTTTTGATATGGATCCCACGGTCAACTATGTAACAACTGCAAAGTAACGCGGGGCAATCGCTGCCGGTTTGATCGCTGGTGGCCAGTGACAAAAAGAAGGAGTGGCTCCATAGAGAGAAAGAAGGAGGTGGCGGGCACCTTAAACGTCGCTCTATGGATAAATTAGTCGAATTAAGTGGGAGTTAGGAGAAGGAAGAGCCGTCCCGGAAAGGGGAGTGTTGAGACCTGAGGTGGGGGAATAATTTTTGTTGCCATTCCACGCGAAGATAATCTAGAGCTTTCGGGGGAAGGATGCGAGGAGAGGGAAGTATTTTGCCGCCCGTTCAGCCCAATTAACGAGTGCAAGACACCTACCTGAAAGGATTATTTTGTGAAAAGCTCACGCCATTCGCAGTGAGGTGGATTCGGAGAGGGGAGAGTCGATTGGATCGCCGTAACCGAGAGGCTCCGTGGGGGAGCGAGGAACTCATTTACAGGGATTGTCAAAAGTCTGCAGCTCTCCGGGCCGGGCGAATTTTTGCCGACCGCATCCCTCAAAAGCCAGGGTAAGTGAACACTTGCATGTGGCATGAAGCAATCGCGTCTCATCAATCATGTCACTAAGATTGATTGAAGTCGAAGCTTTAGCATGGGCGCAGGAAAGAAACTCCAAGGGGGCTTTGCTGAAATGCCTTCGTGGTTTAAAGAGAAGGCCGCCGTAATACCACGAAAGTAAACTGGCCATAAAAAGTGATTGTCATGTAGTAAGGAGTGAAACCCATTTGATCAAGCTCATTTCTTTGAATAAATTGTTTATGCCCACGGTGTTACGTGAAAAAAACCAGGGACGGGATAGACTAGATGACTTATCAGTAAAGCCATCATGATCCCTTCATTGCTCTTACTACCATGATTGCTTACTTCAGATAAAAAGTGTGTTATAATTTATGACAGAGAAAACTTCATTGTCTCCGAGGATGAATTAAATTCCAATTCATCGCAGTGCAATCAATCAAATAACGCTATAGTGAAAAATGAAAAAAAACATATTTCAAAGAGCACAAAATAATAGCCTGAAAAATAGGAATATGTAGAACTGGCTAAATATAAACTGTGCTATGAATTGAATTTACTTTTAGGCCAATCATAAAAATTTATTCCTAATGAACTTTCACTTTTCTTGAAAATATTATGAAGTACCTAGATTTTTGGACTCGCATGTGAATGAAACATGTTTAACAAATTTTGTAATGAATGTTTTGAGCACTCGCTATGATTGATGAACCATTAAAATAAAATCTCTAAAAAACTTCCTGCACATAAATTATTTTTAAATCCATTCTCGAAAGGCCAACTTTCCTAAAACTTCAAAAAAGAAATTTTTTTAACCAGTAATTATTGTACTTTAAAAAAAAATATATTTAATTCTGGAAGCGTGCAGCTAATATTATATCTACTGACCAATGTGATAAAATCAAATAGGTATATCAATAATGAATAAGCAGCGGTCAACATGAATCTATATAATCTGGATGACTAGGTATTGGAGGGCGTGATGCATCAGTAAGTAGAGTCTACTGACTAAAGGACCTTGTTTCAATTCTGAGTAACACCGAGTCACCCTCAGCTTCACGCAAGTTGAGTGATTTTTCAGATCACATCTTCCGGGGAAATCACAGTTGCCACAAGGAAAGGAAATGTTACCCAAACTTTGGTGTGTGAAATTCACATGCAGTTGGGCTTAGTATTAAGTGATCTCTAGCCTCACTTATCTAACCAACCTTTGGGTTGATTGCTATGGTTTTTTGGCTAAGATAGTATCACCTCGCTTAATATGTTTCAAAAATCAAAGTTCAGCTTATGTGGTTTTAAAATTATTAATCCAAATTTTTATATTTACTTTGAAGAGGTCTGCTAGAACTTTTCTAGGATCAAAATTTTAAATTGTCGCATTTATCAGATAATCTATGAATGTTATTGGCAGATGTTCAGTAAAGAAATGAAAGTAAGCACTAGTGGGGAGAAGTGGAAGGAAGTCAAAGAACTAATGTGGCTAAAAATAATATGAGGATGTTTAAACTAATGGAAGCAGGAGAATATTTTCATGGGGTTGATTTGATTACTTGGAGAAGAGGAAAATTCTTTAAATTGTGTGCCAATAAAACTCTTGAATGGTGGTTTGGTGGATCTATTGATCCTTGTTACATATGTGAAAAATATCTCTGGCTTGCTTGTGAAATATAACTGTTTATTCTGAAGGGTGTTGTGTATGGATGCTGGGAGGGGTAAGCAATGTTGGACCATGCCTCCTCCTCTCAAGGTCTTTGGAGCTTTCATAAATACTACGCTAATGTGCTATGATTTATTTCGTTAATCCCACCATTTACGACCTTCCAATAATAGGGGATTGAAGAAAATCAAATTCCTGAGTGTGTATTTGAGAGGGGTGGAGGGGGAAGAGAAATTTAATGATTAATGAGGAGACTTCAATCTCTTAGTTTTCATTCTGCCAGTGCTTATGTTTTGTGACAGTTTTAAGCAAAATACAATAGATATTACCTATTTCATTTTCTAGATAAAAAATATATCAATTAGATTATGAAAAAATATGCAAAAATATTTATAAATCAAATTTAATTTTTAACTTTTTCCTACAGTATATTGTTTTGGGGTCCATTAAATGGATTTATGAACCCTGAATGTTTTGATATTCATACAGTACTGCATTAACTTCTCAAGGCTCTCTAAATGCATCCCCATTGATTTTTCTTAAAACAAATATAAATTGATAATTACTTAAACTGAACAATTATTTAATGAACTTCTTTGAAAATGAAAATTATAATGCAAACATGTTTCGGCAATTTCAAAATGCAGAGAACTAAGTTCAGCACTTAAGTAATATTATGGTCAATACATAAAGGTGTTACATTAATCATGGTGACCACTGAAATTCTAATTGTCTTCTATTTATCCTCTATTACATTTAATTAGCCCTCCAGCAGATGTGCTTCCCAAGTTACTCAAAGTTCAACTCTATCTCTGAATCAACTTGAAGCATTATAATAAACAAAAAATGTAGATAAATTCTTTGATTACAAAAGTGAGGAATAAGATCATTTAAGGATGAGTAAATAAACTTATGTTTGAAATGCAAATTTAGTTTTAACAGTAAAAAATGCAATATAAAATTTGTTTGATTTTGACAGAATACCTGCAAAAATATTTCACACCAATACCTTTCTTGCAAACAATGTGACAAGTATTCATTAAAAGCATTTAATTAGAGTTAATATAGGAAATGATTTACTTCAAATGACAAGAAATTTGAAGCGATGCTTTATGCAAATAAGTTTTGTGCAAATTTCATATTTGTATTTGGCCAATCTAATCATTTGCCCAACTGGCTATCCTTTCATCTCTTTCATTTGCTTTGGCATATCATCTACTACCTTTGATTTTTCTCAAATACTAGTTCTAATATTCTCATCAATTATGTGTTGTTGGTGCACTGAATTCTAGTAATTTTTCACACAACTATGAGTGCAGCCCACTGAATACAATTCCATGCCGTTTGTATTGTTATAAAGATTTATTAAATATTTTTTTCAAAAAGGACCATATACAATTTTAAGCAATGTAATTCCTGATGCATAAAATATTGGAAAGTATTTCACATACATTGAGATTTGTAAAAAATAGTAATAATCCACTATCTCAAGTTACATGCTACATGGACTATACATTAATATAGTTAAATACAATAATGACATGGTAATCTTTTGGAAACATTGGAATTTTAGAAGGTTTCCTATTATATCCACATTCAGGATCTCTGTCTTTATGATTTAAAGTGGAAATCATCTTCCATTTTTTATTAATGTAGGAAACAATAAGTCTTCCTTCCTAAATCTGAACAGACAATTTGATTGCTCTGTTCTTAATTATTACTATTCCTTTCCCTAGTTGGATAGCAAGTGACCATAAAGTAGGTGGTGTGACCCATCACCATCTATGCACTTGGAGAAAAATATTTACCATAATTATGTTAATTAGGGAAAAATTTTAAGTTGTTTAATTTTTGGTGTATCTCTGAGATTACAATCAGTAGTGATCCAAAGGATGTGGATGATTTCACAAATAAAGGATATTGTGGTACACTAAAGTTAATAGGGTGAGGGCACCTGGAGGGGGAAGCTCTTACTCAGCACAATCAATTTCTTATACATGTTTAACTTGACAGAGGATCTGAGGTGTACCACAACAAACAGAGTGTTAAAATCAAAGAACTGCATTAGATGTCATGACGGTTGAAACTGAGTTATCCACTAATATGAATTAAAATGCAGAAATTTCAAAGGTAAAAATCCAGGCAACAGAATGATAATTTAATTGCATATGTTTGCCCATAAATTCTAGCATAACTGCATTATTTTAGTAACTACAATAACTAACTTCTTCAACAACAACTGTAAAATATAGCAATTCTGATATTCTCTTTTTGGAATTTCAGATGGCAATCAAGATAAAATAAATTTTAAAAATATGTTTAGCGACATTGTTCTTTGTTTAGATTGACAACACAATCACAGGAATTGAACAGTTCCACTCTACGAATCTCTTTTAATAATTAATATAATTTCCAAATATTTATACTATGAAGGTTAATCAGCATTTTGTTTTCATTCTGCTGAATAAGAGCTATTAGAAAGCTTTCTTTGTTAATGAATTACCGTAAAAGCAAGTTTTAAATATGGTAAATATAAATAGGTAGGTACCATTGGAAAATTGGGAAAATTTTACCTTGAGTCTTCAATTTTTTTTTCAAATTTTATATTATCTTTAATGATGTCTAAATCCCACCATTGTGGCCACAAGCACTCAGCCCTCATGCATGAACCACCATATGACTAATATGCCCACATCCCACTCCAATTTATGATTAGAATTAAATCAAAGAATGTGTTTCAGAATGTAATGGTCATGAAAAAGGTTTGATTTACAGATTATTAAATGAAATGTTGCAACAATCAACCTAAACAATCAATGCAAACAATCTACCTAATTATGTCAATATCGCCTGATAATACTGAATTGCCAATCCAAGAGTGTAAGTTTTCATTTATGGTTAAGCTATAGGTATGGGTATGCCAAATGACAAAGCTAAGATTTCCTTTCATTATTCTGCAAAAGTGTGGAGTATGCTGTTTATTAAAGAAAAAACCATTTTAGTATTATTGATGAAAATCATGTAGATATCATGAATTGTAATTTTTGCTCTGCAAGATATAGTGGCCAAACTGCTTGGAGTTGAGAACAAGAGTAAAAGAACTTTAAAGTGTTTTGATAATGGTGATGTGCCCTCTTAATTTTGCCAAGTATTCATTGAAATGTAAATATATGACTGATGTTAATCCAAAAATTAATCCACTCAGAATATGAAGGATATAAATTTATTTTCTTGAATTTTTTAAAAAATAGTTGATAAATAATGAGAACAGCTACACTGGGATATTTAATCTGAGTAATTGGATGAAATACCTATGCTAAGTTACCCTTACAATGTTGGTCAATATAGTACAAAACTTGTGTAGGTAATTTTGTGTCCATTTATGTGACATCACGAGTGTAAGCAATTATAGTCTGAATATGTCTAGTGAAAAATTTTGAATCAATCTAGCGGGATGGGATGCTCTTAAACACTCTATCATGTGTATTATGATCATTGCACTCAACCCAATGCAACAGAGGCAGTAGCAATTGCCAAGTCCATGGTAATAACACATTCTCAAAAGTTAAAAATCACATTTGAACACATTTGAATTATTTTTCGTATTACATTATGACATAATTGAATTATTTATTATGATTGCGATAGCATAAATGATTATAAAATTTTAATTTCAGCTGGTTTGACTAATTGCATTCTAAGTTTCACAGCTGTAGGCCATTTTTGTCAGTTTTCAAGATTGTTAAATAAAATATTCTGCCTCAAAATTCACAATGGTTATCATTTTTTTTGTTTCGGGCAAAATATTTTATGAATTTGAACTTGTGTCACTTTTTCGGAATATTTGATCATGCATTTCAAGTAGTTGTGGGATAAAACAAATCCAAGTACCAAATTCCAGAATCATAGGTGACTGTAAGTGGCTAAATATAATTTTGCAACATTGAGTGAGTACCAGCCAGATGTAGGTTTCTCATAAAAAATCCTACAAACCAGAAGGCCTCACTTTAGCTCTTCATTCTTCAAACTGTTTTCATTTAATAATGTATAAGTGTAGCTTCCACTCTTTTCTACTTAATTCATTATCATTTAGGATTCTGTATAAATACCAGCTAAGGAGTGGAGGTGAAGCTAGTTGAGACTGTTTTCATGTTACAATAGATTTTTGCAAATTCAACTGGAAAATTAAGCAGTAGCATTTGCAAATAACATTTTTTACCCTTAATTTTTTACATGGATATTCAAATTACAATCTCCAAATCATATGCATACCTAAGTACTCATATTCATTTTAATATGCCTGGAAAATTTATTAACATTCATTTGCATATTTTTATAATTTTCTCAAATGTTCCCAAATGATTAATGCATACATGAAATAAATATTTTCCTAAGGTTTTTGAGAAAAATCATTTTGACTTGATAGCTTCTTTTTAGAAAATAAGCAGACAAGGAATCTTATGATTTCAAATTTTGAAATGCAAGAATATGATCCATCAATGATACAAGAAAAGCACAGGCGTTTTTCACTTAGAAAAGGCCTAGGAAATTTCAATTGCCCTATCAAATGGGAAATATAAATAATGTCTGTACCTCTAATATCTCCTATGTAAAATTAGTCATTCTTACTCAAACAAGAAAAGGGAAATCGAGAATGATTGGAGTATATGCAGGGATAATGTTAATAATAATATTGTTTCATTCTGTAGGTCAATTCAGACATGGCAATCACCAAAGAATGCATGCATCTTCATGAAAAATCCAGAAAACTAACATTATTCAATATGTACACAAGACAAATCTACACACTTTTTAATTTAAACAATTCTCTCATTGAAATTTTTTTTTAAATTGTAAAAGCATTTCTGTAGCAGGTACATTTTAAAGCCTTGTTAAAGGTCTTGAGGCATTAAACATTCTTCAGTTTCTTAACAAGCAATTTGTTATAAATGATGAATGCTGGATTGTGAGGGGTGTGCTTGTATAGTGTTACTCTTCTATCCAATTGGTGAATGCCAAATTTCCTGAGGGTGTCATGTTGATGATCATTACAATTTATGGGGAATGGGTGATGATGTTGCCTTGCAAAAAGGATGGAATGAGGTATGCATAAGTAAAGTCAAGGAAGTATTTAAGAGATTGAAAATCAGGTTTTTCATGAGCTCTTAAAGATTTTCAACAAATAACCTAACTGTTTTTTTCTGTTGCTAGAATGAGTTTTAGAAGTAACCATTAATAAATTTCATATAAACACTGTGGATTTGAAAATTCCAGGACAATAAATAGAATAATGAATAACTTAAAAATAAATTAAGCCTTTAATAAACATAAAATGAGAACTGGCTTTCCTTTCAGAATTGTATTCAGATGAAGCAAAGATCTTGAACACCTGGTCAAGAAATGAACTAGTTTAACCTGATATGGTATATGATATGCATGTTTTGTCAACATTCATCCATTCGAAACAGTAAATCCCATAGAAACCAAACTCAATATTACAATGTGTATTTTTCTCACATAAACCTATACTTACAATGTCACTACTTCACTCACCATTGATGAAATATTGATTGCCTGGATATTTGAGAAACCATAAAGCTAGACTGATAGAATTAAACAATAAAACAACTGAGCAGAAATTTCATTCTAAAACTGGTATTTTCAAGTTCTTGGAAACCTATAGTAATGCATTTTCTCTTTAAAATACCAAACTTATTTCAGACTATTTGTCCAAGTCACACATCTCACTAACTTCATATATCAGTCATCATTGAACTTAGCAGAGATAAAACCTGATTAAATTAAAGTCATTTCTGATAAGTTGTGATTAGTAATTTTTAAAAGGGTAAATTTTATTTAATCAATTAATTCAGTAACTATCTTTCTAAGTTAAAACTCTGTATGTAATTTAAAATTTTTATACCAAAAGAGATTCAATATTTACATGCATCTGATTTAGAAGCAGGTATTTTCAAAGATTTAGGAATTATCCTTAATTCAACCCTATCACTTGAAAATGTGTAAATTATCCTAATTGGGATCACAAATTGGATTCACATGTGTCAATGAGTTATGAACTATAATTAGGTATATTTATGTGACACATGAAAAATTCATTATTTACACTTTTTACTTCTAGGGAAAAGATTCCATTTAAATTTTAAAATATAATATAATCTGTAATTCCAATTAATGAGGTTTTGTTGGAATTTAATCCTAGGGACCCGTGCCATCATGAAACAACAGCTTTTTTCATTTAATAGTACACATTAATTAGTGCAATTATGTCCAATGTTTAAGAATGATGAAGCATTTTTCTCTTGACTGGAGACCCAAGGTTGGAAATATTCATTGTTATTAAGTCTGTGCTTTTATTATATTTTTTTAAAATACTGAGATAAGCTCTTGCAATGTTGATTTTTATTATCAAACACTTAGGCAATCATTTAGAGCTATTGCCTTTGTTATCATTTTGAAAGTTGCTTTTATCATTGAACTTAATCTCACCTCATACGAGTTGGTTAAGAGGACTTAATACCTGATGGCATGAGACATTTATGCATTCAAGGTTAGAATAAAATTTTCCTTACTTTTACACAGCTGTCTGGTGAGAACTAGTTCCCAGAGTATCAATCAGACTAATTTTATTTTGGGGTATCTGGAGACTCCATTCGAATGAAAACCTCTGTCACTCTATTGAAATATGAGATTGCTCTTCAAACATCCATCATGCTGTGCACTGGATGGTGTATTTCTAAAAAAATAGCATGTTTTACAAGTTTGTTTTCAAATAAAGCTTAATTTTATTCACTACTACTTTTCCTAAAATTCACACTACAATTGAACCCATTAGCTGTATGGTTAAGAGAGATATCAATCAAGATATGATGCTAAAATGTTTTGAAGTTTATAATCATAACAAAATGAAAAATAATGTTGTGTAACTATTCAATTTATCCCAGCCAAAATGTACACAAATAAATGAAGGGGAACAGCTGTTTTCCCTTATAGTTTTGAACATTGAACAAAAAAATAAATTAACTAAATTAAATGTAAAATCATATTCAGGGAACTAGAAGAGTATGTGCCATTAGCAACAACAGCAACATTTGGGTTAATAATAACTATTACTTTTGAATCAAGATGATACCTTATAAAAATTATATGTGTACCAGATTCCATCAGAAATTAAGATACCATGGGGTATACATGGAATGAACTGTAGCCTAATCTATCATCATTGAGTGGATTTGCCAGTTTGTTCTTCACTCTGCAAAGTTTGAGATCCTATGTGGACTGGTTAATATAAATCATAAGAGTATGCCATAAACCAACTATAACTATGTTCATGACACTGGGAAATCGGGGGATATAAATACTATGAGGAAGTATTTTGAAAAAATTCTCTCAATGTGGGCAAAAGTATAGAAAGAGGTGTAGATTTTCCCATCTCCTCAGAAGGTCACTAATTACCCCCTGCCACACACCTTTTTTGATGGCTCACAGGGTATTTATGTAGATGTCTAGGTCTAGAATAATCTTCATAAGTACCCTTCTGTTCTTTGCTTTCATTTTGAGATTTTTTTAGAAAGGCCTAAGTTACAGTACCAGAGAGTTTAGGAAACTTTTTTAACAACTCATATGTCTGTCAAACATCCACAAAAACTTTTCCTGATACTTCCTAGCTCTTGGGCTGCAAATGTATACTTTTGATGAAAGCTTCTATGCTATATTCATTTAACTAGTAGAAAAACAATATTATTATAAAACAAAATGTATGGGATTATTTATAAATGGTTGGAACCAAATATGAAAGTGTGCTACAACGGTTGATGAATTGATTCCTATCACAATAAGATATAGCATACAAGTGGTGCTATAATGGGAGAACAGCTGTCCTCCCATTTTATAACAATTTTATTCATCAAAGAGCATCACTTGCCATTATAGATGCTGTTAAAAGAAAACATATAAATGCATACATTCATTGCTGTGGTGAAGAGATACATACATATCATAATTTCACTCTTCAGAGGTCCAGTTTCAAATATTCAATAAAACATTACAAGTGGTTTGAAAGTAACTAATTCTCAATTACATTTTTGAACCTTTTATAGCTTAGTCAGTCTTGCAGTATGGGGAAGTTTGTTATAAAGTTTGAAGGTAAGGTTATCCAAAAGGTTGAAGGTTTTGGACAATCTGCATTGGGTAATGTCTAACATATTTCTTGTCCTTGTATTATTGCAGTTTATATTCCCTCTTAAAGCATTGTTATTTACATTATCTTTTACATGAATTAAGCACTGGTAAATGTATATGTTAAAGACCGTCATCACCCTTAACCTGACAAATAATGGATGACAGTGATAATAATGGCCAAAACTAGTTATAATCCTAACTGCTTCTTTTTGTGACATAAGCATAGCATTTCTGTCACTTGTATGTACCCAAAGTCTTAGGCTATGACTTTTGTGGGTGAGTTTGGAAAAAGGAAAATTGGTAAGTCTTAAATGTTCCTGAGAAATGCAGCTTTTAAGTCTCCTGATTAGGAAGATTTACTTGGAAAATTTTTTGGAGAATGCAGTTACAATACTTTTCCAGGAAAGATTAGAGTCAATAAATAACCATATGAGCTTGACAGAGCTTTGAGCTTTACCATCACGTCTAAGGTTACACACAGGAGCTCATTGTACATTAAAACTCATTAACCTTAAAAGGTTAGCTTCACATGACTTTATTTTAACCTCATATTAGTTCCGCAGCAGATTCTCTGGTAACAGTTCTAGTTCAGGTGAAAACCAGTTGTTTTGTTTATTAATTGGTTTAATCTTAATTAATTTGAGTGGAAATACTTTATTGGATATTGAAATGAATTTTTCAAAGAACAAAGTAAATTTCTGTAGGCCATTATCTGAAGTGAGTACCCGATCTATTTCACCATATGTCCTGGAGGAATTGGCCATGTAGTTGTAAATAGTTTTTTTTACAGTTTGCAACTGAAGGAACATCCAACACACTAAAGGCAACGGCAATGTGATCAGAGATCATACGATTAGAAATATTTACAGATATTAACTTTAATGCTTAATGGCTTTTAAACATATACCTTGGGAAGAAACTCCAATTGTAAAGAGAAATTTCAATTCAGAAAAATACCAGTTCAATCACAAGTTTTCTCAATAGAGTTAATAAAGATATAAATGTTTATCATATCCTGTTACATCTTATATGATGGTTAGCTCAAGGGGTAATATCTTAGAGTTTGTCTGTCAGTTTGTATTATTATTTATGCAAACGTTTCTCTGATCACTGAATTTCATTGTGACTTAAATATGAAGAGCACTACTTCTTAGCTGTGCTAAACTGTGTTTAGGAAAAAAGAGATGTGTTAAAATTGCTGAAATTAATAGTGAGGGAGAATCATAATTTATACAGTATATAAGTACCTAAATGACATATTTTGAATATATATCATAAATCACATTGCTGTAAAGTAGTATGTATAAAATAAAACTTTTACGAAAAGTAATTTTGTTGCACAATTCATTAATGTCCAGTGAATATTTATGAAAATAGATTTAAATGGACATTTTGTAGCTATAATATAAAATATTCTGTTGAAAAGATTGCCATTAAATTCATTCTTGAGTAAGAATAGCAAACTGAAATATTTTAGGCAGTATTTATGTTAACGTTTTGCGACTGCTATTTGATATTATTGATAGGTTTTGAAATATCGTAAATTAACATGATTCTATAATGAATGTGCATTCATTATTTAATTAATTTGAATCATGTTGCAGTTTCAATAAGAAGACACCTTAAGAAAAAGGAAAATGGATATATCTTCAGAAGAAAAGATGGCGGAGAAGGAGAAAGAGCCACAAAATAATGGATCAGCAAAACCACAGAGTGAAACATCAAAATTACCTAAATGCATGCATGTTAACAAAAACCTCATCATGCTCAAAATAACCCAATTTGTACTTTATGGAGGTAAGTGAAATATAATCCTGAGCATCATTTTTCTTGAACATAAATGTATTTCTTATAAAAACAGGACCCAAAATATGGATATAAAAAATTTCATCATTGCATATACATTTTTATTGAATACACAGGAATGATTTAGGAAATAGAAATAGTCTTTCAAAAAAGAAAGAATTTTTTATGACAATTGCTCTGATATCTTTCCTTGTTTTGCTTGCTTTTAAAATATATACAGGGTACAGCAACATAACTTCCTTTTTTTCAATTCAATTTGCTTAGGAAAAAATTAAGTTATGTTGCCACACCCTGTATATTGATTTGACGGTATTCTTGTTTTTTTATGAATGTTTTATAAGTCGACAGGTATCCACCAAAAAATCTATCTGAAACAGACATCTTATATAGTTACTCATAGAGATAGTATCCCTAAAGCCAGTGAATTGCAAGAAGTATCCAAACATTTTCAGGGAAGAAAGTAATTGTACTTGGGGTATTGGAGAAATTACAGTGTTCTTTCCAACAATGAGAAAGGGAAGAGCTGTGGTAATTGGGTGGGTTTGAAGGTTATTTGGGTTTACTTATGATATCGATCAAACTATTTTGATACTTACAATATGGGCATATTAAACCAACAAAATGAGAAAAATTATGCACTAAAAATGTTAATATTAGTTATTCACCCACAGAATTAGTGACCACAAAACCCTAAGTTAAACATCCCAATTTCTTATAGAAAGGTCATGTTGTCATATCTACTGCTAACACATAATTGAACATCCTCAAAATTTCATTTAAAATATCAGCATCCTAATATTCCCAACCTCATGTCATTTTGGTTATTTAGATAGGTTGTTGTGATGTTATCATGGGCAGTCTACCTTACAAAGATAGGGTCTGGATGGGCTCTGAAAACTGACACATACTCATGGAATTCTCAATTACTAGGATATAGAATAATTTAAAACCTAGTTATGTCTATTGCAATTATTTTCTCAAAAAATATGATTGAGATTGGTGGAATACTATTAAAAATCACTTTAATTCAAGTTTAATTGGTAATACATACAATCAGGGATGGATATGGTAACTTGACCTGGGGACTGAGGGAGGTAGATCTGTTTACCATGGGTATAATAATTTATGGCATGTTTTGATTTTTGCAGAAATAATTAGTTTTGGTGATTCAACTGTTACCATTTTGAAAGTGTAAAATAAGAATTGGTTTCACAGATTCAGAGGTGGATGCAGGATTTTTGTAGGGTGGAGATTGAAATATGTGTCATAAATAACACCCAATATAAGTTATTGATTAAAATTTTGCCCAACAAGTTTTCCTTGACAATTTTTGTGAATTCTCCTAGTCATTATTCTTGATTAAATGCTTCTATATAAAAAGAAAATTTTGCCAGAAAATTCATTTATGCATAAATGATTGCATATCCATATATGTCACTCCAGATGATTACCCATTACTCAATTTTCATTATGCACTTTTTTTTTATTTTTGTAAATTGAATTATTCCCAAGGAATAATCATTAACATTATAATGAAAGAAAAAAACTTAAAATATATATCATAATTGCAGTGGTTAAGAAATTATTATTTTGTGGCCATTTGGAATACATTGATTTCTGTCTATGAAAAATAAAATAGAGTTTTAAAAAATTACTTACGATTGAATAATAGTAAAAAAACAGATAGATTATTTATATATTTTTACTATCTTACTCTATCTTCTCATTTTTCTTCTACTATACCCATCGCCCTGTCCTCATCATAATTTTTTCTATTGCCCCTTGACAGTCCTTAATTTTTGTACCACTTATTGGATCTACATTCCATTTTGAAATCTTTCTTCCCTGTTTTCCACTCATGTATATGACTCTACAATTTATTGGTACTAAATTATGATCTGAATTCACATCCGCTCCAGAAAAAGTGAGTTGATTACACTGGTCTTAAATCTCTGTCTGACCAGAAATATCTTCTAACTAATATCTCTCTGAATTTCCAAGTATTCTCCATACATTACTGTCTCTATGGTAATATTTAAATCATGTATTTGTTATGGCTAAACCATGTCTCCTACAGAAACTATATTGCTTTCTCCCCATAGTTATTCCTTCTCCCTAAACCATAGTACCCTACCTCACTCCCATCTCTCTCTTCGCTCACTAACACATTCCTATCTCCCATCAGTAGCAATTGTTTTCTCTCATGGAAAACCACAATTATTTTCTCTAATTGATTGCATACTCTCCTCCCTTTCATGTTTGCTTGTTGGCATGTGGACCTTAATAATGACCTAGTTTTTTGGCTTAGTTTTTACTTCAACTAATAATATTCTATTTCCCACTTGCCCTTGGTTTACTATATCCCTTACTACCTTTTTGTTCAATATTATTGCCACCCCTCGCTTGTTCTTTTCCACTCTGCTGATTATTGCACTATATAACTCTACATCTATATATCCTTTGTCCATCTCCTACTATATATCTTCTGATATATCTGCCCTCAACGTCATCCTAACATTTCAAGTCCCTATTCTAACTGGTTCAACCCTCTTCCTTTTCTAATTCACTACGTCTGCCATTGATTACATTTGGTAGGGATTTCTGGAGAACATCCATGGATGCTTCTCACATCGTTGTGCATGATGCAGGGCCCAGTAGGCTATTTTATTGTTGCCAGGACTCATATCTACATATGTTATCTATCATAATTGCTCGGGAAAACTAATTGAGTCAGCATTTTATTTCCTTCCTAATAGTGTTTTAATATGACCCCATCATTCAATGGTCCAATCACCCTCTTAGGTCAGATAACTTTGCAGCCGCCTCATAGAGGAACAGATGCTGAATGGAATATACTTAGTCTGATTCCTACCCTTTGACCTACCTTGCATGGGTGACCCTACCAGGAGTAATTAACATTGCTCCTATCAGTACAGCTCCAGGGGTCAGCAGAACGCACAAGAACTCCCACTACTTCAAGGTTATTGTCCATGGCAAGGAGGATTGTGGATATAATTCATTCCTTCTTTTATTGCCTTTTATCCTTAAATTATCTTTTATACGAGTGCATTATTTATTAATCTTCTAATTTCTAGAGTATCTTATTACCTTAATTTTCTTTTCATTGATTTTTATCCCAAATCATTCACACTAGTTCTGCATTGTACTCAGCAGATAATACATCTCTGGCAATGAGCCACAAGGACCCCAACTTGTTGTAAGCTAAGCTTGATAGCTCATTGTTGCTCTTGGAAAAATGGTTTAACATTAACAAACTGTAAATGTAGTAAAAACAAATTATATTCAATTTAAAAAAAGAAGGGAAATGCCTCAGTTAGACCACTGCTGAAAAGGCCAACCCATAAAAAGGGTATACAGCACCAAGTTTTTAGGTTTTCCTATTGATGAGTCCTTAAATTGGAGGATCCATACCAATGGCCTATGATCCACTTTGGTAAAAAGTGGATTTATTCTATTATTATTATTAGGTAATCTACCGGTTAAGGTAGGTTTTTGGATGGGCACAACTATCAAATAAACATTTTTTAACTCCAAATAAAACCCAATCCAGCAACCTAATCTACATCAGGTCCCTCTTCATCTCCGCGTACTTCCTTCCTCCCTTCATCCCATCCAACATCCCTATCCTGTTCCTGCCCTTTCCTTGCTTGCCCAACATTCTCCCCTCTATTACCTTCTTCAACATTCCACTACTACTCAATATGCCTTTCATCCATTTTTCCTGCCTCCATAGGATTTCTCTCAGCAAACCCCTCTCCTCACCCACCATCTCCAGTACTTCCTCATTTGTTTTCCTTTCAGTCCATATCACCTTCTCCACACCCACATTTCAAAAGCCTCCAATATATGTCTATCCTCATGCTTCAGCGACCACGTTTCCGCGCCGTACATAGCTACGCTCCATATCAGAGTTTTTACAAGTCTTGTCTTAACATCCCTACTCAACGTCCAAAACCTTGCAAATATTATAGATATATATACATTAAAAATGGTTTACTATGGCAACTTTTTGCCACATATGAGCCACGGAATTATTTCCTGCAGAGTTTTTACCTGGATTCCATAGAGTTTTTATAATGCAAAAAGATGTATTAGGTATATAGCAAAAAGTACTGCCATGGCAAACTTGCATACTTATTTTAAACAATTGTAAATTCTAAATTCTCATCAAAAATGTTCTCAAAATCTTTAAAGCAAATTAATTTATCTTGGTTGCCTTCTATATAAAATTTATAGTCCTATAAATCTAAAATACTACTCCTTTTCAAAATAATACATATTTTTTTAGATAGACATCAGTTACTTTGTTTTCAAGTAAAATGCATCCAAATACTCTTGTTTTGTTTTAAAAATATTTTTCATGACCTCTATTTTATACCTGAATAAGTGATGAATTTGGCAGAGCTCAGCATTAAAAACATATTTGTTTTCAATGTGAAGCAAAAACCACAAATATGTATTAATCAGAACAAACATAACTGAATTAATTTTTATTACAGCAATTGCATCACTTCTCCCTTACCTGACCATACACATGCAGAGCATAGGCTTAACTGTGGAGGAAATAGCTGTAATTTATCTAGCCTTGCCTTTCACAACATTCATCAGCCCACCTCTTACAGGTAAGAAAATAAAGTATCACCTGTATATTTAATTATTATTTAAGTCAATATTGAATTTGAATAAATTATAACAATCTTAATTATGTACTATTGAACAATGTATAATATAATCCTCATATCCTTAAAAAAAAATTATATGTTCTGCTACTTAGCTATTTATATATAGCTTATCTACTTAGGAATTTATAGAGCAACATGGTAATGAATCCAGATCAACATTGACAAAAAAAATGTAGCCAGAATAAAAACAGGCATAAAAGTGTGTATGTTAACAGCCTATTTTTAATGATACAATTAATATATTTCAAAATATAAATTATAAATAAAAGATACATTAAATCTTAATCATGCAAATTATCTCCAATAATCAAGATGCTGATTCTCTTAACTCAGTGATTATTACTATATTACTTCTGTTTTTCAACATCATCATTGCTGTGAAAAACAAAATGGTAGGTTTTTACATGTAAACCGCCCACTCACTGAGGCATGTGCAATTCATGCAGTCAGGGTGGAGAGGGGAGTCCTTTTATCTATGGTACCATTATATTAATCAAGAAATTCTAGTGACCCATAAATTGCATTCCTTACATTTTAGATGGGGTAGTCTAAATGAGTCACCTGGGATTTACACTATCAAGAAAAAATTAACTTTTACTGTACCTGTGTTTTATTCCTTCCTTCTCTATCATGTTAATGAATGCTACAGAAAAGAGTGAACAAAAGGAAGACTCAAAAAGAAAGGAATAAAATTTTTACTCAAATAAAGTTTATACTCAATATTTTCATTAGGATAAGTATTATACCTGCCATATCTGCTAGTATGGGTCATCATTATATTCCTTCATCAATTACATGAATGAATAAAAGCCCTCCTAGCTATTCTAATACCTGGTACTCTCTTATTTTTTTCATAGTTACTTGCACCTCCTTGACTTACTTCTCTCACAATTATTCCTAGGTCTTCCTCTGCAGTTCCTTTCGTCATAGAAAACAAAGCAGTTGAAGTTTTTCAAAACCATGCCACTAACATACATATTTATGTAAACAAATAGAAATATATGTAGACAATTACATATGAAAACTCCTGTTAATAGGATTGACAATAATTTGTTAGCTACAATACATACCATCTGATCTATATTCTTTCTTTGGCTTTAGCAGTACTTTTTGCTAATAATTTGTGGAAGGTGCTTATAGACTCCAAAGCATATGACAAGAAAAATGGGTAGCAAGGTAAATGAGATCATGAAAGCATTTGCAAATGGAAGTAAAATGATTAGCTGGACAAATATGTAAAAACTAGCATGCTGGAGGATAAGCTGAACTTGAATAATTTCACATGAGAAAAAATATTTAAAAAAAAGGTACAATTGATCCTTGTGAAAATTTGAAAAGAGAAATTGATGAATTCACTGAAAATATTTGGAAAAGGCCTGATTCGGAAGCTGGAAGGTGATGCAGAATGAATAAGTGAAAGATTGTTTGTGTGCAAAAAGTGATGCATATAGTATATCTTTGCAAAGTGTTTGTGAAAGATGGAAGAATTGATGAAGACATTGAAATGCATACAAATGCCAACAGAAAGGTTGTTGGTAGCATGAGGAATGCAAAATAATGCCTTGTCTAGTACAGAAAAAATGGTAATCTACAAAAGTGTACTCCCAACCACAATATTATAAGGAAGTAAAACTTGGAAATGCTATAATAAACATCAATATTGTGTAAATGTAGGGGGTATTGGATTGCTTGAGTGGTTGTGGTTCCAATTAGGAGAGTTAGAGGGAGAAATGAGCGGATTTTATAAATATGTTGATTGGATGCACCATAATGAACATTTATGAAATAAGTTTGTTATGTTAGTTTGGCTATACTGAGAGAAAGTATGTGGGTCAAATAACCATACTAGAGATGATTGAAGGGTTTTAGAGAGAAAACATCAAAAGTTATAGGGAAAGGGGTTGACTAAAAAAAAATATGAATGAATGCAGTTGAAGAGGCTCTTGTGACAGGCAGGGACAAAAGAGCATGTTAGGAAACTATAGTATAGAAGAAATAAGTAAAAGAAAAAAAAATCTTTCTAATCTATCTAGGTTTTCTAGGCAGTGCCTATATTCTCAAGATATGGCTCCAAATTTGTTTCTCCTGGTAGAAAAGTAACACTGGGTGTTCCCCAGGATTCTGTACTTGGCTCTATTTTATTTTTAATTTATATTAATGATCTACCTGATAAACTTAAGTCCATTAAGGGAATATCCATTATTGTATGCCCATATTGTATGCTGATGATACAAATATTATTGTGTCAGCTTCTTCAGTAAACAGTTTGACAGAAAAAGCAGCTGATGAAGTAGCTCAGAATTTCAATGAATGATGACTTCTTATCTTCCTAAAAAGAATTAATCATTGAAAAGCGATTACCATTGTCACTATACATGACCATTGTCACATGTAAAAGGACCTGCAATAACCTACACCACCCATATGTCAGAACGCATGATACTCATGGGCCAGAAGCAATGGGCTTAAGGTTATTCAATTAACTTCCTCATGAAATCAAATATGAAACAATTGTAAGCACCTGTTTTCAAGAAAAAGCTGTTCAACCCATTAAAAAATATGTTCTATTCTGTAAATGAATTTCTGGAATTGTCTCTACACATAAATTCTGACTTAAGCAAATAACATGTAAATATAGTATTAATTTGGTATGCATACATTTTCGAGTACATGTATATATAACACTCTGTCTAAAAAATATGTGAACTGAGGCCATAAAAACAATTTTGCAAGATTTAATCTACATCTATTTTGTCCCCTTCAAAGTACTTTCCATTTGTTGCTATGCACTTATTCCATCTTCTTTGCCAATGTTTAAGGCACCCTTGGAAGTCCTCATCAGTTAGGCTTTTTAGTTTTCTCATTGTTTCTTGCTTCATTGTGTTCACATCTTCCCAGTGATGTCCCCTCATCACTTTTTTGCATTTTGGGAATAGGAAAAAGTTGCATGGGGCGAGATTTGGTGAATAAGGAAAATGATCCATGATGGTGATTGAATTCTTTGCCAGAAACTGGAGAACAATCACTGTTGAACATACACGTGCATTGTCATGGTGAAGGATCTATCCACCACCTTGAGTCTAATTTGGTTGCATACTATGCACGTAATCTCTCAAACGCTTGAGAACTGTAAGGTAGAACTCATAATTTACTGTTTGTCCTTGAAATTTATGATGAACAACACCTTCAACTTTAAAGAAAACCAGGAGCATGACTTTGATTTTTGATAGAATTTTTCTTGATTTTTTTGGTTTGATTTGACCCACTTGAAAACGGGTTTCATTAGAGCATTATCATTGTAAACAGCTGTCAACATTTCAGTAATTTCTTGATAACTTTATTTGCAATCCACCAAAAACTTGATGTTGATTTGTTGCTCTGTGATTTCATCAAATTTCATTTTCGACAAACACTAAAACTAAGGACAACAAAAACTAACATACCTGGCACCGTATGCATAGCTCAACAATCTGCCAAGTGCAGATGGTTCATTAGGTCTCAGGCAACCAGTGCTGCTAATGGGCAGGGCTATTGTCCACGTCATGGCGGCCAGATTGCACCAGTTCGTGCATTTATTGCACAGAGCATGTATATATATTGTATTTTTTCTAAATTGTTAAGGTTATATCTGATGTGTCCTATATTTGTGACAATTGTCTAGAGGAAAATTATTGCTATCTTTTCTTTATAATGCTCGAATTCCACCGCATCATGCCTGAAACTACTTAATTTGTTCACAATCTAAGTTGGTAATAGATCTCTAATCTCAAAGTTGTTATGATCTTTTAAAATTGACTCTTTCCCAGCACTGTCTTTCATTGTGGTATATGGTTTATATTTCTAACATTGGATATTATCTGTTTGTTTGAAGATATATAAGCATGAAAAATATATCTGGGTGGACTACTGACTTTATAAATGATCACTTCATTCCAGGTTTTCTAGTGGATCGCTTTGGTAAATACAAGCCTGTTGTAGTTGTAGCATTGATTCTAACTGCTGCTTTCCATCATGCCCTGCTACTTATTCCACCTATGGAATTACCTGGATCAGTCCCACCAGCATATGTGGCACGTCATCCAGTTTCTGGAGGAGTGGAAGTTTGGTGGTCACCATGCCCCTCTAGGGAATGTCCCGACCTTCCAGAGCTGGAGTTGGTCCTTGCTGAGTGTACCGATTACTGCTCTATACAACCTCCAATAGAACCTGGTGCTTTACCCACTTTACCACCCGAGTTGTATGATTTAGTCACTGGCTCTCAAGATATGCCTTTCAGCTTTAAGGTAACCCACCCATCAACACCTCTCCCAAATGAGGACGTTACAATGAGTGCAAGTGGAGTGAGTGAGAGTGGTGAGGATGTGGAGAATGGTACTAGTACGACTTTGTGGTATGATTATGGCAGTGGTGGAACAGAGAGCATGGAAACAGAAGAAGCTACTGACAGGATCACTGTAAATGGCACATTTACAGTACTAGGAAACATGAGTGAGGGTAATGTGATTCCAATAATAAATGTTGACATAGGCAATGGAACAAGTTCCAAGTCTAAGAGAAAAAAAGGAAAAGGAAATGCAAAGAAAACCTCTGCATCTATTAGATTTAAACTGGAGATGCATCCTGATTTAGCGGAACCAATTGAACACTTGGGGATTGAAGTTAATATTGATAGTGATGAGTCAGAGGAAGAAATAGATGAAAGTCCAGAAAATGATTCAATTGAGGACATACTGGGAGATGTGGGGAGTGGATCAGATAAAGGCAGCAGCCGCTTCAATGGTCGCTTTGCAGATAAACTCCTCGAAGGCCTTGGAATCAATTCCACGATTTTAGATGAGGAAGATCTCAGATGTGGTGGCATTGTGATGAGCAGCAATGCCACCAAGGAGTTTCTACATGGCATGGTGCCATCCCTAAACAGGAAGTGGTGCATTCTACAAAGATGCACTTTCCGGGCTGGAGGACCAGAGGTATTTATATATCTTTCACATTGTATTATTATCTGAGGGATAAATTAATCCTGTTGGGAATGACAAATGTAATTATGCTATAGAATAGCTTAACCCTGTTTATCATTTCAGACATATAAAATTTATGAACTTAATTTGGGAAATGATGACTGTATTGAAAAATTAAAAGTTAATTTACATGAAATCTTTTTTGTGAACTTACTAAACATATCAATAAGCCTTACTTATAAAATAAAGAGAAAATTAAACATCACAGTAGTGCATGACATAAATGAGCAAAAGAATAAAATTTAATTGCATGGAATGGAAAAATGTTTATGCTATAAATCATTGCAGATATTGATATAGAGAGTGCATTCTTGATTAAATGACTTAAAGAAGTGGATAAGTTGCATAAATTTAATGCAAATTATGATTATCTAATATACTATATATTTCCAAAAGGTTTTCATATTTGGTCAATAAATAATATAAATAAGCTATTTACTTGCCTTTTAAATTTAGGTCACCATTTTTGACACTATTATTTGAAACAATTTTTATTATTCCAAAAATGTTACCAGTACTAACATCAATCTATTCTTAACTAAACTACTTCATTTACTTACTCCAAATCAACTGACTTTGATTAGTAACAGGACAGAAAATTTCCACGTCATCTATTTTTTTGAGGTGGTATCATGAATAATTCTTCTCCCAGTAAACTACAGGTATGTCTTAAAAACGCCAGTATTGTAAAAACTATACCTTGATGGGCAGCTTACTGCAAGTAATTGTGATGTCTCAATGCCAAAATAACCCATCCATTACTCTCGTATGATAAACTTCTAATTCTAATGTTCATTGTCAGAAGCATAAGTATGATGATTCATTAAAAGATCCAATATGACAATTCTAAATAGTCACAGTAGCAGAAACACAAACTAAGTAAATGATTCTATTGAAACAAGTACCTTGCATGGCATAGGTCAATATCAACTAAGCCCAAGCATTCATTTTTTAAACACTATTTTATTCCTATGAATGATTGCACAAAGAGTGCCACCCATTTTGAATTAAAAACCAATTTTAACTCTGGAAGTTAGAAAAAGTTATTTTTTTTGTGTACACAAAAGATGTATATGTGATAAAATTTTTTGAAAGGTTTTATTATTCTCATGTTTGAATGCTGGGAAATAGTAAAAGTTATGTTGGCTGACTGACATAGTTAAGGAATTTATTTAAATGACTCTACAGCCCTATTAAGAAAATAGCTTACTAAACATTCTTGACTTCTGATTAAGAGTTGGGGATTCAATATCAGGTCAAAGTGGTCAAAAGAAATAGGACAGCAGAAGAAGAAAAAGGTGGTTTAGAGATATCACCTTTATCACCATCTATTTAGAGACTGGCATCATACAATGAATCTAAAGCCATTGCTGTCTGGACATTAGGACTTTTAAAACAATCTTTTACAGAATTATTTTCTTTTTACCCTTCCTAAGTGTGATATTTCTATTTTCATTTCTGCTTGTTCCTCCTAATATTGTTCTTTTGTAAGAAGGCCATAACTTTGGCTGAAGTATAGACAACACTGTTGATGGCCCTGTTAGTCGTAGTAGTAGCTTTAGGGGAGATTAGGGATAGACACATAGGGATAGACCATTAGGGATGGATGAGAAAGGAGGAAGGGTGAAAAGAAACCTGCCATTAGAATTAAATTATTAACGAAAGGCACCAAGGGGACCTCAGTTTAATGTCCCATCCGACCCATGACCTGCTCACTTTAAGTGCTCTCCACAAAGCACCTCATGGAAGGTACCACAGAAAAAGATCTCTTGCTCCAGGATTTGAACCCAGGTCCTCTGTGTGGTAGCCAGTATATCAACCACTGCACCATCCTGATCCCCACTGACCTGTTGAGATCAGAATTGTCTCTGAGAGCCTCATACTATAGGAAGCCTATATTTAGTATAGTTTCATGTTCTATAGAAAATCTTTTCATAGTTCTTTCCTCTGGTTCAATTTTGTCTAATCATAAGAAACTGTTTCTGAACTACAATTGAATGTCAGGGTCAGTCTTTATCCCCTCAGTCACTTTAAGTGGCTGATGATTAAGTGGCTGTGATGATATAGCTGATTACAGATAGAGTGGATTGATAAGTTATGCACTCCTCTGATATAATGATTGTTATAATGGGCCCTTTCTTCTTATTGATCTGCATTATAGTACATGCTATCCTTAAATATGAATGTTCAAAATACTCACAAGACAATGAGTAGCTCCAGACCCTTGAGTTGGTTCACTTGTAGTGTGAGATGTAAGAAGGCACCACTTTTATTGCTTAAGTCAGTTCTATGTGAGCTCCTAGTTCAGTAGGTAATTAGTAATATCTATTACTGACTTCAGAATGGCCTCCATTTTGGAATCTGGTTTTTGTGTGCCAAGTAAAACATGCTAAAATTTTTAGTAAGTCCACATGCACTTTCATAAAATATTCATTACGTGTCAAAATGAAAACATTCAATAAAAGTTTTACATTTAAACACATGATTAAACCTTCATGATATTGAAAATCATTACAATAAAATTATTTATGTTTCAAAAGTTGATTTCAACAAGATAAATGTGAAAAATGTTCAACAATAGAAGTTTAGGGGGTTGAAGTACTCGAAGATGGCCTTTTGGCTCATGGTAGTAAACTTGAATATTGTTTGTGGGTATTAAATAATATGAAGAAGGGTCCCTTATAAGGTGGAAATGACTTCAACTGTTGAGGTTTATAAAAATTATATTACTACTATGGTCTCCAATTACTTTTTAAAGCTATACATAATCAATGGCTACTTACTGGGTACTCTGAGTAAGCTGAACTGAACTCTAAGCAAATATATTTTGAGGAATCGAATGTTCCAAGAAGACAAAATATTCCGCTGTATAATGTTTATACAAATTTCAAAATATAAAGGTATATAAAATCTTCTCATGTGATAGAATTTTCCCTGAGGAATTAAGAAGCATATATGCATGTACTTGACTGCATGATATGGAATTGCTGTTCATAAAATGAAGATGAATATTTTGTGAGGTTATAGAGCCATACAAAGAAATGATGAGAAAATACTTTTAAAATCAATAGAATAGACTATCTAATGAGTCCAAACTTTTAAAGAACAGGAATTGCATGAGACTTCAAACTTATCTAAGACATAAAGGTTTTAAGTGAAGTAGTCATGGAATTTATGTACCAAATTCTAGAATTTCTTCAACCTAATGAAAATGTAAAAGTTCTCCCTACAAGAGAGAATGTATAATAGATATTACATTAAAAGAAAATTAGATAATAATATTGATTTTTATTGGGTCCAAGAAATGTGTGTTACATGCCTAGAAAATGTGATATTAAAATATCACACACACACAAGACACAAAAAGTCTGGTAATTAAAAATACATTATTATTTCATAGTCTAACATTTAATGTAGGTTTTTGATGGATGCAGACTGTATACTCCAACATTTCTTAGCTTCGCCTAACAGGACAAAACCCAACACTATTCATGAGAGAAAAATGTTCTTCAATTTCACGTTTATTCAAAGTCCCTTAATCCCATTTAACATCCTTATCCTTTTCCTATCTATTTCTCGTTTACCTAATGTCCTCTATCACAGTTTTCAGCATTCCATTGCCAATAAAAATGCTCTGCATCTATCTTTCTTGCCTTATTTGGATTTCTCCCATAAATCTCCTCTCCTCCTCCACCGTATCTGGGAGTTTCTCATTCATTTTCCTTTATGTTCACTTAGCATTTTCCATCCTTCTGTATACCATAATCTCAAAATCCTCCCATCTACACTTACCGTCTTGTTTCTGAGTCACACAAATTTATATTCCATACAAAAGTTTTTCCAAGTATTTTCTTTATATTCCTGTTGTGAATTTCCTACTTCTTGTGAAAGTTTCTTTGTTTAACTCAGTTCTTATATCCCTATTAGTATGATCATCTTGACACCAGACACTTCCAAGACATGTAAGCTGTTCCACCTGATCTAGTTTTTGCCCTCTTATTTAAATGTTTATCTTAGCTTTTCTTTTTCTGGAAAACCTAACCTTTGTTTTGCTAAAATTGATTCTCATCCCATACCTATCACACTGATTTTCTTTTACTTTCAGCAATGATTAAAACCCATTGGCTGGCTGGATAACTAAAGCTTAATCATCTGCAAGCGTAACTGATTTTATGAATTCCCCACTGGCTTCCATTTCTATCTCTAGTTCTTACCATCCCTCTTAAATCATTTACTTTGCATATATTAATAAGTATAAGTGGTAATTGACACTGCTGTATCACTCCCCTTCCCAACACTGGCAATCTTGACTCTCCATCCACCAATCACACCTGAGTTGTTTGGCAAATGTCCAGGATATGAATAAGTTGCCTAATCCATCAATATGTTAAAATCCTATATTTTTTAATACATTCTACCCAAGTTACTCAATTAAATACCTTCTGGAAATCCATGAAACAAACAAATACATCATGAATGTACTCTATGCTCTTTATATACTGCTATGGCATCATCCTTACCTCTGACCAAAAATGATCACTCCCAAGTCATCTCTGTCCACCCATCTCCAAGCCCATCCTCTCTATCCTTTTATTGATGATACTAAGAACCATGTGAAATGAAATTTATTGCTATGTTCTTCACATACAGCTGCCTTTTCCTTTTTCGGAATGGAAGCTAGCACATCTGATGAAAAATTCAGGCCAAAGTCCTACCTCATAAATACTATTAATTAAATAATCCATAAATACTCCTTCAACATTATCCTATATCCTAAAGTAGTATCCTAAAGAGTGTTCACTATACCTAAAGGATTATTTAGTTTCAGTTTCCTGCATGTCTTTTTTATCTTGCAATTAAATATGTCTGATCCTAAATCAAATCATCTATTTTTCCAAGAATTCGTTGTATTAATGTAGGACATGTCAAAGAAAATTATGCAGTTGCAAATTCCAGTTGCTGATACTCATCGACTGGGTAGAAAATATGTTTTCACATGTATTCGTAAAGTTTTTTTTTAATATTGACATTTAATTGAGATTCCTCACATTGTCAGGTAACTTATAAAAAAGAATGAGGCTCATATTTTTAGGCCTAAGGGTTGCATTTTTAGTTCTTACAAATGATTGGTGCAGGTTTTTAGAGGTTTTGGTATCATAAGCATAATATTTTTCATTGCTATTGTAGAGTTGGATGTTGCACTTAACACCAATGATTTTTGTCTATATATTTATACATACATGGAAAAGGCAGATTGTGAAACTTTTTAAAGAGGGGCAACAGGTTGCGTTCAAAGATGCATGGCACATTATTTGAACATCCCTCTTTTGTATTTTAAATATCATATATGAATAGAAAATGACACTGTACATTACACATGCATAGAAATAACCATAATACACAGATGTTAGGACCTTCATACTAAGAGTAATAATAACTCCATCTACTTCATAAAATACATCCATCTACACCTAAAATATATCCATCTACATGTCTCCATGTCCATATCTAAACTAACTGGCCTCAATCTTGACCATATAGATCCTTATTTTATTTATATACATCATTTAGGTCACAATAAAAAATATCTATATAAAAATACATACATTAAAAATACCAGCATGAAATTATTAATGTCATAAAAAATACCGAAGGTTGAAGTGAGAACAATGAAATATTTGAAAAGGGCTCAGCAGCATTTTTTCCTGGGATATTACCAAGATTCCTAAAGGCATCTAATTGGAGCTTAAAAAGACTAATGGAATATTATGAATGACCTCAAACCATAATTACATATTTTAGCTGACTATATATGTAGGCATGATGGACAAAGTGGTGGTATCAGTGAGTTTAGTAAAAAATAAGTAGTAGGTAGGTAGTTTCCATTTCCTTTCATATGCTATCAATTACATTCTTTTGTAAGTTAGTTTTGATGGCTACTGTAAATGTATTTCTATTCATCTCAAGAGCCATAAAGTTTATTACTACACCAGCACCTGTTGTGTCATAGAGAACTATTTTTTTTGAGAGATGGTTGAGAATGAGGATGTTGACACTTTGTGGAAATGCATTTGTAAAGCACAAAGAAAGAATCAAAGCCTTTGCATTTCTACAGGAGAGGATTTGTTGTGCCCACTTGTTTTGCTACACTGTAGCATCATCTAGACTGGTTATAAAAAGTTTACACTCATATATATTGTCAATGGGTGGGGTTGGGTGGAGGATGGCGGAGAGGGAAAGGGAGGAGGAAGTCAGGAATTGGGTGTGATGTGAGCAGAAAGAGGGATTACTGGGATGAGGGGAAAGGGTTTGGTGTATTGGTTAGTCACTGAGTTTGGTGACATCAGTTGTTCTTAGGCAGTAATTGTGGAATGTCTAGGATGAGGGAATGGAAAGGGAAAAGGTGGCCGGCCATTGGTGATGTTTTCCTCTCTCCATATACTGGTCAGAATGGCTATTGTTCTTGGATGTCCATCAGTGTCCCCTTCTTCTCCTTGCCCAGTAATGTGGTATGAAGTTCGCATGATGACTCTTGCTGAAGAGATGGACTGCAAACTGTGACATTCCCATTCCTTTGTTGAAGTCCCAGCGATATTCTTCTGTTCGTACCTAAAAACTTCTTCCCCTCTGTCTAATATACATATGATGCCTTGCACTCCCCTCATTGTAGGTGGTACACTCTACTCCATTGAAGTGCCTCCACAGGATCTTTTATGGATGGTAGATAGTAGGTTTTAGAGAGTTTTTTGTTTTAAAAAGCTGTTGTTATATTAAAGTCTTTGAGGAGTTTTTTGATGATGATGGAGGCTTACCCAGTGTATTTTATGCCTCGCCAACACTGTTTTTCTGTGGGGTGAGAGGTATAAATTTCTCGCAGGGTTAACTTTTTCTTTTTTTCCCCCTGCCTGATCCCACCCATTGCTGATACATATATAGGTGAAAACTTTTTGTAACCAATCCAGATGATGTTACAGTTTAGCAAAACTAGTTGACACAATAAATTCTTTCCTGTGGAAATGCAAAATATTTGATTCTTTCTTTGTGCTTGATCTATTTTTTAATAGGTTACCTTTCATTGGCAAATGTAGGACAAAAATTTTATATAACTTCATATGAGTATTTATAAATTTTGTTATGAGTTAACAGGGTGGTTTCAGGGTGTTAAGTATCAATTCAGTCATAATAATTATGATAAAAGGTATCAATATAGTTTTAGGAGTAATTTTTTCACAATACTGCACAACTCAGTTTATACACAAGTAAAAAGGTAGATTTAATTACCTTTTGTGTACTGGCCCCACTACTACTAAAGTTAATAAAAATTTAGGTAAACACTGAGGATTGAGGCCTATTAATACAAATACTGAAAAATTATTTCAAGCTATCTAATTCACCTGTGACTATAGACCCTTGGCGCAAAATAACTGATCCTATATGAAAGTATGTCATTGGAAAAATATGTTCTGAGATCCTGTGAATCAACCGAGGATTCTTATAAGATTTTAAGACATAAGATTTTAAGACTCAAGATTTAAGGTATGGATATAAGCAACAAATGATCATGTGATTTTAGTGAAGTACCTGTGCCAGTAATAAAAGCAGTCCCTCATATTATTTCATATCTATTATCTGGCATCATCAATGCATCTTTTGAGCAAGGAGGCTTCCCAAGTATTCTTAAACTAGCTCTTGTGATTTCATTACAGAAAAGGATTGACTCCTACAACACAGATGATTACTTTCCCATTTCCATGCTTTCAGTGCTTTCTTAAGTTAAAAAAATCATTTTCTAATAGAATAAATAAATAATTGTAAAATCGTCTCTATTTTAATGATTTTCAACATGGATTTCATTCAGCTAAGTCCACTATTTCTGCCTGTTCAGATAATGCTGATAAGAAAATATAAATAATTATTCAGATATTTATTTTACTGTTACAAAATTGAAACATTTTCAGATTCTAAAAATTTATTTCTCTTTAACGTGTTTGTAGGTGTGTCCACCAGACTACATTGAGAGTGATGACAGAATATTTTGGATCTACTTCACTCTCCGTTTTCTTGGAACAATGGCCATGTCTGCTGGAGTAACCATGCTGGACCCAATCGCCCTCACAATGATCCAGAAATATGGGGGAGAGTTTGGACGAGAGAGAATGTTTTCCACATTTGGAATGGCTTTGTTCTCACCAATTACAGGCCTTCTCATTGACCAAAGCAGTAGAGCCCTTGGTATGTAAGTTTACAGTTTCAAATCACTAACTGGAATAATTTACAAATGCAATTTGTACAGACTTAGATAGACCTTTAATACCTCACAGCTGATCTATCAATATAATTTTAGGAGATAATAGAATATTCACATAATTCAGAACTATCAATGAATGCAAATGCTTTCATAATCCTATTATGAATTAGAAATATTTAATTTTAGCTACATGAACAACTCTGAAATAATATTCTTCTTATAAAAATTCATTAGGGAAGCAGGATACAATACCTACCAAATCATTTGTATATTTCTAGATTATCACACTGAAGGCAATCAAGAATATATTTTGCATTGTGGACAGCATCCCATTACTTAAACAGCTTGTTGTTCGCAGCAGTAGTACTGAGCCATTTAATTCCATTGTCCTTTACATGTATATTACAAAATTACTCAGAAGGATTACCTGCAGGTCAAGGAATTTTTTTTAAAGCTAGTTAAGTATTTTGACAGTCTCCCAAAATGTTATGACAAATCAAGCTGCAAAATCTTGAATGAAAGCAAAGAAAATTATGTTTGCAGTATGGCCTCTTATGTTAAATAAAATATTCATATGAAACAAGAAGGTTTTTTGGAGGTGGATCAGATTCTACTCTCTGAGTTGGCTTAAGAACATGCGATTTTTTTTCTAGAGCATTATGCATGTTGTTAATAATTCAATAGCATTAAGGTTCACGTTTTGATTATATATTTTTTTTAAGAAATTAGATTCATTGTTACTTAGGTATATTACATGGAACATCATGTAACCCATTGCAGTTGCTCAAAATATGAATGAATTCAGGATAAAGTTTTTAAACATTTTGTGAGGTATTTATTTAATTTCAGCAACAAATCAATACTCCATTGATATGAAAATGGGCCAAAAATCATTTCTTACACACAAAATCAAATAGTTTTGATTCAATAGATGTAATTCATTTCCAAAAGAATCTTAATTCCTGTTTGTGAAAAAATTGAAGTTTATATTTCTTATTACCACACATCATAGTGCTGTATGGAGATATTTTATTTTATGCTTTATACTTGAGGGATTTATTTTCCAATAATATAAGCCAATAGGTTTACAGATCTTTTATTTTTATTTGTAAAACATAATATGTGATTTACTGACCTTCAAATTAATAAAATTATTCGGCCACCAGTCATTCAGAAGAATGGTAACTACTTTTCCCTGGCTTATCAGGCCATGTACTCTTAGTGCCGAAGAGAATGAAATTAAGGTCATCATAGTATTCTGTTAGCCCAACTCTCAATGCTGTGGGGAAGGTCATTAATGCAAATCATAAACTTGCAGATGTACACCCAAAGTTTAAAATCTATAAGTCCTCAATATCAAGATCAAGTCATGGCATTCCATTATTATTTTACAGGATACACAGACTATTCAGCAGCATTCTACTCACATGATGTTCTACTGGTGATATCAGCCATTGCTGTAATGCTAATGCCCATTGGGACTAAGCTGCCTGCAGAGCACATCATGAGGGATCTTGTGAGATTGGTGCGACTCCCACACATCATTGTATTTATATTTTTTCTGTTTATTCTTGGAAACTTTTGGGGGTTCATAGAATCCTTCTTGTTCCTGTACCTCAAGGAGCTTGGTGCACCAAACTATCTGTTAGGTACGTAAAAATAGTATTTATCTAATTCATTGCTAATATTCTTTCATATTAATCAAGGCATTGAAAAGAGACCCACTTAACGGTTAGCTGGAAAGCCTAACTTTGGCATTTTGTTTTTCTGTCAGGTTTAACATTAACGGTAGGAACTCTGAGTAGCATGCCTTTTCTCTATGGAGCAGAAAACATCACTCGATATTTTGGACATGTGAACATCATCATCATTGCCTTCTTTTCTCATGCTGCTCGACTAATGGGATACTCATTCATTGAGTAAGTACATGACTATCTTACTCATTGGTGCTATGAATAAAAGAATGGCTACTAGTTAAAAAATAAAATTGACTATTACCACGATTTTCGTGCTTGGAGAATACAGGATGATTTTCATTGTAGCCAGTCCGTCCATTTTCAATTAGGTTAATATGAAATATCCTAAAACATATGCAACACACATATCATTTTAAAAATCTCTTTTCTGTGTAGATTTTGGAGCTCAAGGAAAACAAAAATTGGTATGAACACTAAAAAGGACCGCAATTCTAAATTGTAATTCCAAATTAACACACCATATTCTCAGTTTGTATAACATTCCTGACTTTTTCAAAACAATTTCATCCCTTCTCCCATAAGTTCTAACAAAAGTATTCATTCCCAACCTTTTCCCGATTTCCATGACTGTATGGTCACCATTGTATCTGTTTTAAAATATACAAAGTGCCCTATGCATATGCTCACAGAGGGAATTTTTTTCGAACCTCATTTAGCACTCTTCACTCACAAGTATCTGATAGACTGAGATTCTTTCCTCCTACATCTCAAAACTCTGATCTAAACTGCACAATTTTCTGTATACTTCAGCAATGCATGGTGGTGTTTTCCTTTTGAAGCCATTGAAGCTTTAGCAGTGCATCTCATGTGGGTGGCAGCAGCAACCTACTGTGCAACTATCTGTCCCAAGAATTTACTGGCAACTCTCATAGGAGTACTAGGAATGGCTCATTTTAGTTTAGGTAAGAATACACTATTAATTGTAAGGTTTCCGTGATGTCTATCTGATGGATGTTCCATGCCACATCCAGGAATTTCCAATACATAGGTGGACTTGTCGGACAACAGTTTTGCTACAGTCCAGGAGGCATTTTCAGGTCAAAGAGGCTAATCTATGTTCCACATCGACCTGAAGATGCCTCCAGGGCTGGGGCAAAACTGTTGTCAACAAGCCAACCTACATGATGGAAATTTCCAGGAGCAGTATGGAACACCCACAAGGATACATTATAATTTTTAAATTTAACTCTTTTTAAAATTTTTTAATAGAAAAATTTTACTCTGCTGTAATCTTTCAAATTTGAATTGATGGTGACATCTATTAAACAAAGCATTAGTTGCTCAGTCAGCCAAGGGGTTGCAAGCATTGTTGAGTGAATTGGAGGTTCAGTGCGATAAATATGGGATGAGAATAAATATTAATAAAACAAAGGTTATGCAATTTTCCAGAAAGAAAAAGGCTAAGCTAAATATTAACATAGGAGGGGAAAAAATAGAGCAGGTAGAACAGTTTACATATCTCGGAAGTGTTTTGGACCAACACCGTCAAAGTGGTAGGGACGTAAGGAGAAGAATTGCGCTAGGCAAGGAGGCTCTCTCAAGGAGGAGGGAGTTGATGACGGGGACGTTGAGTAGGGATGTTAAGACAAGACTCGTAAAAACTCTGATATGGAGCGTAGCTATGTACGGCTCGGAAACGTGGTCGCTGAAGCAGGAGGATAGACGTAGATTGGAGGCTTTTGAAATGTGGGTGTGGAGAAGAATGGAGAAGGTGAAATGGACCGAAAGGAAAACAAATGAGGAAGTACTAGAAATGGTGGGGGAGGAGAGGGGTTTGTTGAGAGAAATCCTATGGAGGCAGGAAAAATAGATGAAAGGCGTATTGAGCGGTAGTGGAATGTTGAAGAGGGTAATAGAGGGGAGAATGTTGGGCAAGCGAGGTAAGGGTAGGAACAGGATAGGGATGTTGGACGGGATGAAGGGAGGAAAGAAGTACACCGAGATGAAGAGGGACCTGATATAGATTAGTTTGCTAGGTGGGGAGTCACAAAATGTTTATTTGATAGTTGTGTCCATCCAAAAACCTACCTTAACCGGTAGATTACCTAATAATAATCTATTAAACAACTAGATAGGTACCATACCAATGGTCCTCTAATGTCCTGGAGTACTAAAGTGACCTATTTTAATTCTAGCCATGAAATTTGACATATAAAGTGTGTTCAAGAATACTAAATATGTTATAGTCAATGAAAATAACTTTATTTTCAAGCATACGTCTCCATTAAATAATCATTTTCAAGGTGGTAGGTGAGGAGGTTGCATGTGGACTATATTGTGATAAGAGATGTGTATCAGGGGGCTTACATGGGTGGGAGAGGAGAAGGGAGGGTAGGTGAGGGTGATAGCACAAAACATCAGTATAGGGGATATAATGTAATTAATATCAGTCAATAAGGCTTTATGAAGAGGTGATAGAAGAAAAGACTATAGACAACAATATGGATTGGGAATGGATTAAAGATTCATTTTAAAGCTTCATGTTTTTGCTATTTTTGGGGAATAAAATGTCTTATTGCTATTTAAGGACTAATTTTTCTTCCATTATTTGGTTTCATTTTTTTTCATTTCCATGTTTCAGCCTGTTTTTCAAATCAGCCATGCATTATCAATTGATATACCAGTTTGTCTAATATGTACTGGAATGTACACGTAAGTCCATAATCACAGCTCTGATCCATTAGTTTATTTTTGACCTTTGAGCTAACAGGATATTTTTTTGTATTGAATTTGGGTTAAAGATGATTTTAAGTTTGTGAAAGGAAAAAATCAAAACTTGTGTAAAAAAAAACTCTGACAAAAGGAATTATACACTCTTCATTAGTTGTTAACTGGCTCATCCTGATGAGTAGAGGACATTTTTGAGATCTCAAAACCATTTCTCCAAACTATAATTCACTTTATAAGTCCAGTGAAAATAGTCTTAGATTTTTCAGAAAACTTTACAAGCCACATACTGTGGAATGTAGGCAAGTAACAAATAATGCATCATTGATTACCATCAGCAGCCATGTATTTGCCTTTCGTCAAAGTGCATGGAATGCCATTTCAATGAACTGTCACAACCTAGCAAAATGATTTTGACAGGGTGCTCTCTTAAGCTTGGTCCAATAATGAATGGCTACTTTGGTACAAAAGGTAAAATGAATACTTGGAATGATTATTAACACTTTTGCTCAATTGCAGGACTGTATTTTACTTGTTTTCATTATTTTAATGATTTTCTTTCTGAATTTAGCATTCACTTGAAAAAATTCGATGTTTCATTTGAATAAAATAATGCACCAGAGTTGACCCATCCAGCTTCAGTTGATCTATCACTCATATTTTTGTGGGAAGAGTGAATCAGTTGAAGCTACAGGTCTCATATTCCTTTGGGTATAACAAAGGGCATGGAATTGTATAAAAAATTACCTCATCATTGAAAGATATTGGAGGTGTTCATAGCTTTAAAACTTACAGTATGGCTGCTAAAGGAGATTTTTTTATTCTGTGCAAGAATACTTAAATGCTTGGTAGTATTACCTTTTTGTAAACTATTACTAATTTCTGTGTAGCATGATGTAATTTTACATATCGCACATAGTTCCAGTCAGGTACATTCTTAAATGTATAATTATACCACAGTAATAGAACCAAAAGTAGAATTGGCAGATGAGGGTTAAGCTCACTTTAAATTAGGTGCTAAATTATGTGATATCCACACATCAGGGTAGGAGGACAGAGTCTTTTGCCATGCCACCTGAAATTTCCCACCAAGTTTTGGTAACAAGAAAATAACACTACTTGGGTGGTCAAAGACATCTCCTGGAATTGTACTCAGACCCTCTTATCAGTAGCTGATTGTCCTACCCACTCTGCCACCATGTAGTTGTTAATATATTTATGCCATTAAAATGGATTAGGTTAAAAATTATGCAAACTTAATGATTGATTTTTCTTTATAGGGAGAGGTAGTGGCAGTTTTGTGGGTGGATTCTTACTCGGCTCAGTTGGCACAAGAGAGTCCTTCCGAATCATGGGATATTTAGCAGGTGCTGGAGGAGTTGTTTATGGAGTGCTTCATTACTTCTGGTTAAAAAAGCTGGAGACACCACCTGATATAGACAAGGATGGTATGGATGTTGTAGAAGAGATACCGGATGGCAAAGGTAGCTAAATAATTTCAAATAGATGAAAAATATATACCATACAAAATAGGTAAGTATCTTTGGAAAAATACATGCTAAATCTGTCAGGTAATATTCAGGTTCTAATCTGTTGAGCTGACAAAATTGTTATAGCTTACACATCACTTTGATTATAGAGTGGAATGCTTTTATGGGAACTACTAAAAATATATGTGAAGTTGAGTTTTGAAAAAATTCTCAATTTTAAAAGCTAATTTTCACATTTTTTAATAAAATACATTGAAACATTGTGATAAAATACTTATATTCTATACTCTTACTACATTGATAAACTTCCATAATTATTTCTACATCCTGAAACTAAATTTTACTGGAGTTTCACACAAGTTCTGTTATTTAAATTAACTTCTGGAAGAATTAAATTCTCTAGGCTAGATAAGTTCATTATTTTTTTTAGGATTTTCCAAATAATATTACTTGATTCTGAAATGTATGCACTTAATTGATACTAAAATGTACCAACATCTTCAGTTTACTTATTAAATAGATCCATTAAGATAATCATGGACCATTCAACAGTTGTTATTGATCATGAGGATCAAGTATTAAGACTGAAAATTTTAGAAGGATACTGCAAGGTAAAGCCTGCCAAAAAGAGTACATTGACAGAGCCATATAGAGAAACAGACACCACCAAAGCCACATCAAGGAGAATTCGGTGTGAAATGAATTTAAAAAGCATTACGACTGTGCATTCAAGGGATGATATCCAATAGCACAAATACTATGGACACACATCATATAGACAATATTCAAGCAAAAAACCCAAATTTAAAATATGATTCAGAGTATTAAGAGCCAAGATAAATTGGAGAAAAAGGAAGGGTATGAATCCACTGAATGCTATATCAACGTATCCCAAAGACAGCCATGTAATAATTCCTCAATTTTTCCCCTGTCCCTGTTAATGAATGCGCATTTCAAAACAAAGTCAACTATCTTTGAAAAGGTTTCTTCATCAAGTAGGTATAGTTATGGAAATCAAAAATTCAACAAAAGTTTCAACTATGGCCAGGGAGATTACATGAAACACTCTCACTTGCAGTTATTTATCAAAAAAATGGAAAAAGATAAATTAATTTTCTTAATAATGAGTTCTTATGTATAGTACCATTTTTAGGAATGGAGTTACTGCTATTCCAAATTATTACCGTTATACTCTTTCTATTAGTTAGCAGAAGTTAAGACACATGACCTCCATTAACACCTTAAACATTGTTTTCTATGTCACTATCTAATCACATCTGTCATAGGGAAAATTATTCTGACATAATTCAAGGGTTGCCTTAGAAAATTTTCATTGCTAAAAAATTAATTAAAGCCATTTTTTGGATACCCATTAGATCTCCAGGTAGGCCATGAATTGAGCATCTTAAAATCCTTCCTCTCCCGTGTATATATATCCTGGACCGCAATGTTTTTGTGAAAAAAAATCCTTCTCTACGCTTGATAAATACTACATTCCATAATCACATTATGCATGGCAGAGAGAGTATCCATCTAAGTGGTCAAAAGCTAACCTATTCTACGTGAGGTCCTAACCATTCTTATTCCAAAATCAATGAAATCTAATATTTTCCCCGCCAGTTTTGAAATTGAAGTTTTTAAACTGCTAAAAATCAAGTTGTAATCCTGTATGGATGAGTTCTTGGATGAAACTCTCAAAATTTGAATTTTCAGATATCAGTATCCGTAATGTTATTTAATATCTCCATACATTATATATATTTTTTATGAAATAATTTAAAAATCAGACTTTTTTATGTTGCTTACCCTGCAAGGGAATGATCTTAAAGATTCTGAATGCATAACTAAAAATCTACCTTCACTTTATCATTTTAGACCCAGAGCTAGCTACTCTTCATCCTGAGAAGGTTACCCCAGCACTGGAGCGTCTCAGCCTGATGATACAAGTCACACAGCGAGGCTCACTCACAGACATCCCTCATTACACCAAAGGATCCAATGATAGTGGTTTGAATGGAAGCAGCATCCTTGGACATCACAAAAAAGGAGCAGGTTGGGTGAAAAATCAAAATTTATTTCATATTGATGCCAGAAGAAATATATGTGAATATTCAAAAAGAAATTAAGTGCAAAAGGCATAATCAAGTCCATGCATAAAACTCAAGTAACTCAACTTAGGTATTCCATGGATTGGGTTAACTGAACTAGACCAAGTCTCTTACCATACTTTTACTCTTCTATGCAAGTAATTAAAAAACTGTCAAAGAAACAACACAGTGGGACACAACAAGACATGATAGTCCAGAATAACATAGATGTAGCTTAAGAAGGAGGTAAATTACTACCTCATTTCGTATTTAAGGATGGGAAATTCTGTTATTAATAACATAAGGATATAGTAACTTTGTTTCAGAAGTATCAATACCTGTAGTTATTTAAATTTGTAATTAAATATTATATTCATAGATCTACTTTGACAATAAGGAACAAATGCCAGTACTAAAATATGGCAAAATAGTACTAGCAAATGAAGAGAAATTCACATTTCAAGCCATTCTTCATCTTTATTTTCAAATTTTCCCTTTTAATCTAATCCAGTGGTCTCCTTCCCCAATCTAAATCTGGTGCATCATGACCTGATGATGATGCTTAATGAATGAATCTCAGATTGCGTTGAAAATATCAGAATCATGTAATTGTTCAATGATAAATACCCGTAGCAAAGAATGTAGTGTAGAGCTAATGGTACTTGAACTTAATTTATTGATAGCTATTGTTCACTTTGAAATAGAGATATTGATCCCATATTGAGATGTATGTACTAATCGAATGATATCTGAAGCTGTATTTAGTGTTTACCCAAAAATTATGAGAAATTAAAAAAAATGGTTGTTAAATAATTTCAGAGAATCGATTTTTAAACCTCATTATAACTGCTGATACTAATATGTGACATAATTTATATTTATTTATCTCAATTTTTGTCATGTGAGAAATTTTGCCATTAGTGTCTGCCAAATTGAAAATGGCTGATTATAAAATTCAATTACCTTTGCGAAAGGGAAACTTTTATTTAAATGCCTTTAGAATGAGCCAGCTATATTAATTATCATTTTAAAGCGATATCTCATTTGACTATGAAACTCGTAAGATCTGTTTAATTCAAAAGTTCTACCTATATGGAAAAGATATGTAGTGCGAAATAAATAACCTTACTTCTAAAAACTATTTCAGGTCTGATGCTAAGGGATTTCAATCAGCCCAGAAATTCTATAGCTACAACAATCCCTTATTCTGGAACAGGGACACCAACGAATAATCGTAGACCTTATAAGGGAGGCTCACCATTTGGTTCCCAGCATCTTCTTCAGAGAACAAGTAGTGTTGGATCACCAGCAGGTAGGATATGGATAAGGGGTCAACAGTCAGCCTCAACAAAAGGAATCTCAAAGTTGGCCCTGGAAGACGGAAAGTCAAAAGAATGGAAGTCTGAAGAGAAAAGTAAAGATGAAGGACAAAGTCAAGAGAATAGGCATGACCTTGGAAAAAATGTTGGAGAAAACGGTATTAAACAACCTGAAAAAGAGTTCACAAATGAGACAAATGTGGATAATACTGGTGTTAGTGAAGTGGCTCAGCTGGGAAGTGATGAAGGCACTGAAGCAAAAGTGGAAAAATAGTGGTTTCAATGCAAATAGTCATTCAGGAGTGAAAAATGGAAGTTAACCCTTTCACTATCATAAATGAAACCAGACTCAATTGTTTCCAGTTGATCACTTTTATTAGGAATTGTTAAATTTCATTTCTTTTTCAAGATTTACATTCATAAAAAAAGCATTTAACAAAATGAACCACATCAGGTTTGCTAAATTTAACATCGAAGCTATTAACCTTGAGCAAATTTTATTCATTTTTGTTAAATATCATCAGATGTCAAACATTCATAGTTCAATTGAGCCGTCTTATATGTTTAATAAGATGAACATAAAATTATTTTCATACAAATGCTGTGATTTAATGTGTATTTGATAAAGTTTTTATCTCAGATTGTGAACTTGCTTTCTTACCCATTTTAAAGTTCATTTTTCTTAACATAAATGGCTACTATTTACCAAAAATTATACTCCCTTCAAAAATTCTATTGAAAAGTAAAATTCAAACAAATTGAAGCAAATCAGTTCTTGTAGTACATATTAAAAAAATACAATGGGTAAGTACATAATACCTTCAAAGAATGAGCTCATTTCATTGGTAATAACATAATGCGTTAAAGCAGCTATCATAGATGTATTTTTATTCCTGTTGGATTTTAATTTAATTAAATTTTAGTTGCAGATATGATTTCTTTCAATTAATTGCATTGAAAATGATGAAATATGCTGTGATAAAGAGTAATTACTTTGGTTGGAGAAAAGTGAAGTCTTTTTTATTAATAACCTACCCATTTTCAGGATATTAACCAAATAGTTTTTCAGCTATGGCAGCATGCAATTGTGATATATTGATGCTCACTGGATCCAGAAACTATGGCATATGTCACTAAAATATTCTGGAATAATGAGTTATTTGAACACTCAGTATTCTGGGTAATTTAGATCAACGATCACACCTAGATCTATGTATAAGCCTTGAGCTTTATTCAGTTCAATAAGGTTGTTTTTAGTGAGATTGGAACAAAATAATTCCTGAGAACTCCCCCTTAACATTTTGAATGAGTATATAAAAATGGTATTAATTTATCCATTCAAATTTTTTTGATTCTTTATATCACAAATTTTTATGGAGAGATTCATGTGAATGCTTTCAATTTTAAGTTGAAGTTCATTTTATTATTAAAAAATACTCATGATCTCCTATATTTTTAAGTGTAACCTCTGAAAAAAATGAAATCATTTTCATCTCTTTCTTATTCCATATCATGCAAATATCTTACCTGCTTTTGCCAGTACCAACAAAAAATTTATTTTGCAATATTCCTAGAGCATCAATGGAAAATTGTAGTAGTGCAAAATGGAAACACTATACAGAAAGGTTTGCTATTTGGACAGCAGGGAAAGGCATGGGGATGGGGGACTCTAAAGATATGAGCATGGTTGGGTGTAGTTGTACTTGTGAATGAGGAACACACGCAGGGTCGGGTCAGAATAAGACATGATCATTATTTCTGCCACACCATCACACATTCTCTTAACAAACACCAATGGCTGGCAATTTCAGACTACCTAATCTATTAACAGTATTGCTGAATGAACATATTTTTCCAATAATTGTAGCCAGGAGGACCACTTTAAAAGTAAATGTTTCATGGATGGTGTGTATGATACCATCTACCATCAGAAATCTCAAAAAAGTCATAGAACTTGCAGGAAATGCTATGGCAGTAACTTCAGCAGAGTCACCTGCTTATGTGTAGAATTAATGAGAATTTTAGTGCTAAAATAATTTGCTTATGCTGGAATTAAAACCTTGATTCCTCGATTTCTGGCCGAGTGCTATAGCCAGTTAAGTTATCAAGGAATCTTCTTACACTGCGCATATTTTGGTGAAATTCCCAGAATAATTGCTTTCTACAACACCTTCTCAAAATCTTCCATTCTACTCTTAAAATTTTCCCTCAATGACAAGTTTTTGGACCGTGCTTCTCATAAAAATTTATATAAATAATTTATTTACCTTTTTGCTGAAGATCTTTGTCATCAACTCTGTTACGAATATCTATGCAAAACACTTCTTCACCAAGTGCAAAGCTTCTCTTAATATTCTTACTGCTTTGGCCATGTGCATTAAAACACTACCTAGATATGCAGAGTGTTCAAGTTGCTTTTATTTGTTACCTCTAAATTAGGAAGTCCTCTAAAGTCTAAATAAACGCATTTTGCGATTCCTAAGGGTAAAGTTTTACTCTTCTTTTGCCAATTATAACGTAAACAAATTTTCCAAATATTTCAAAAAGCGAATCCTCAAATTTTGAAATGAATAACATTTTAAAGATTTTCTTGCTTCTTCCTTGCAAAGTAACTAACTTTTTCGACTTTTGTCCTTTTTACACCAGAAAAGTCAATTATTAATCCTTAGGACGGTTTACTGCAGCCCTCCATTCTTCTCTATTCAATGTTAATATCCTCACCTCCTGATACTTTCCTATTTCACCCTTTTAAAAATTCAACTAGACATTAATTGAAGCAACTATTTATTAGTTTTTCTTACTATAAAAAAAAATAATTTTCTTGTTTGTCTCTTCCTTTTGGCCAATATAGCGTAAATAATGCCATAACCACCCCGAAAGGGTCGCCTTTGTTGGTAATAAAAGGCATTTGTCGAGTATTTTCATTATCTTTAAGAACAAAAAATAAACAATCGAATATTTTTGTCAAAATGTATACCAAGAAAGTTACTTTTTATAAAGCTCCCCATGTTCTTCCCAAATGACGTAAATTATCCCCGAACAAGTCGGAAAGCAAAACCTCTAACACGGAAACGAACGTATTTTCGAGTATTTTAATACTTTTCCTGGAAAAAAAATGTCATCGAATATTGTTTCAAGTTACTCCGAAATATGTAAATATTTTAGTGTTCTACTTTTCGGAATTTCAAATATGGCGTAAATATTGTATAAAAGTATTGAAAAGCGAACAATTGAAAGCTTTTTCCCGACAAAGTACTACCTCAACAGATCAGGGATCTCGAACAAGAGGTCGGATTGGAATGGACACGGGAAACTCATAATGAACGGCTATCTCATGTTGCTCCATCCATTTGACACGAAGAAGGATCTAGCAGATCGAATAAAAATCAAACATTGATGGGTGTACTAAGTGTGGTCCCATACTATAGAAGACGTTACAAAGAAGACGTCTGATGAAACTGAAATTGATGGCGAGCGAGGAAGACGAGTAAATAAGTAGCTGGTACGACACAAATAGCACCAAGCAGGAGAGTCAGAAAGAGGATATGACGTGGAAAAGAAATATCAATTACCGAAAAGGGTTTCAAAAGAGCATGTTGTTCTCGGCTAACATTGTCCCGTCCACAGAATATCACTGCGGCGTCGACGTACGCTATCGCATATGATTATTTTTCTACATTTCTTTACTAGAGTTGAGTGTTTTGCATAGATTACATTTCTTCGTTCACATGCTGTGACAACGGTCATCTTCTCGCGGAGAACAAACAGAAAGATAGTAACATTGACGTGGTAGTCCAGTGGGTAGAGCGTTGAACTTTAAAGAAAACTTTCGACTAAGTACCTCATAGTAAACTACTCACAAAGCTAGAAGCATATGGCATGTATAAAAATATTCTCGGTTGGAATAAAGACTCTTTGAATGGTAGGGTGCAAAGATTAGTCATAGATGGAGTTAGCTCAAATACAGTACAAGTTACTTCAGGTGTTCTCCAGGGAAGTCTTATCGGACCTCTTTTATTCCTACTTTATGTTAACGACATTGACTCCGTAATCACTAGTAAGACACGTTTATTTGCCGACGATACAGTGGTTTACAGAGTTATCTGTAATCCTGAGGACCCAGCAGCTTTAGCAGATGACCTAAATGCGATGCAACGCTGGTACGTCAATTGGCAATTAGAATTAAGAAACTCTTACAAGCGTGCCACCATTTCCTCACCCTCCTCCCTGAAGCGTTATCCATTCTCCGCTTTCTTCCCACTCTCTCGCCCGTCCCTTAATCGCAACGAGCCACTCGCGGTAAATTCCTTTAGAATGACGTAGATGCATATCTCCCCTAGGAATGTAAAGTTATTCCCTTTATTTAATGCACTCTAAGATGGCATATGATTTTCTACGAAATCATTCCCGAGTATGATCGTGTCTCTCAAACGATGATGGATTGACAAGGAAGGAAAAAATGAAAGTCAAGGGCATTCGACAGTAACCACACGCAAAATTTATCTTTTCCTTAGAGACCCGAAATGAGTTTCTTCGTTTCAACACCAACAGAATGTACCAATGAATTGAAATGAATAATTTTCAAAATCAAATTCTGGATCCCAAATGCATTTATGAAACAGCATTATTTATCAATGGTCATCTAGCAAAATAACTAAATATCAAAGTGCAGCCATATAATCGTGAGCCTTCCTCACAATTAGTTAATGCAGGATGCAAAAACTACTGTTAGGAAGTGCACATACTGATCCTCATTATAAACCATTTTAACCGATAGGTTGAAACGTTTTCCGCCACTATTTAAACACATCCTGGAATTAATGAAAATGTATGGTTGAAATTGGTAAAAAAAATATATTTATAGATTAGCCAAAATTACTAAAACAAAAAGTAAAAATGTTGTGGGTAGATCACATTACCATTATGATTTTGCCGTCGTTGGACGCCTGGTCATATCCTGCGGCGGATGTCTGTTGAATTTGGCTTTCCTCGGAGGTGATTCTTTTTCCGTTGCCATGGTAAACACCTTTCTTTTCTGCGTACGCAGTTCAATATGGCCAATTGCTCTCAGATACCCATCTGTATCCCTTTTTTCTCTGTCTGGTGTGTATTCACTCCCTGCCACACAACCCAGCTGCGGCTTGAAGGGTATTAAAAAATACTAGTCTATCATCTGTGGCATGAAGTCCGCCTTATGACTTTCGCTGAGGTGGGCGGCCAATTGTGATGTTCCTGCTTTCTTGTTCTGGCGGTCATTAATATGGCGATCAGCGGAGTAGTCAGCGTGATTTGTCGCCTTCCAAGTAGGCACTGTTGTATTTGACCGAGCGCCCTGGTTGTTGTCTCCATGGAAATGATTTAAAAGGCGGGTTTTAACGGCGCGAGGTGTTAATTGGGATTCTCAGATGTGTGCGGTATGGTTCGCCTCCTAAGCAAGGGGCTCAAGTGAATCCTTGCGCGAGGGCCGCTCGGCGATTAAATATTCGCCCGGACGCAATGTGCTACTTATCCTGTCGTCACGGCGGGACTATTTGTGCGAATTTCAAGTCCATTCGGGGACGATGGCACCCTAGTGGTGGTTTGTAGGGTACTATGTAAATCCTAGAATTAATCGCATTAATTGGAAGGATATATCTTCAACAATGTTGTTCAAAATATTTTATTAACCCCATCTTGATGCGATAGGAGAGATCATGCAAATAAAATTAGAGAGATTAAGTATGAAACAGATGGATTTAGGATGCCAATTATCTTACGAACGACAAGGGAATAGTGTAATCCGACAGCACTAGAGGAAAACATGTTTTCTGTCAAAAGTAGTCTGGTATGCTATCACTCCCTGCCACACACCCTAGTGGAGGCTTGTAGGGTAATATTTAATAAATAGTTAGTAAAGAACTGTTAACCCTGAATTAATAAATGCATTGATTGCAACTTTGGAGGGTCAACAACGAGTAGGTAGACAATACAAAGAGTTATTAATGAAAGCAAAGCCGATGGCCGATATGTTTGACGTTGAAACTTCAAAAAACTAATAGGATTCAGGAAAAAAGTAAAATAAAAAGATATGGGCTTGAAAAATTCTGAAGCTTACTACTATTGAGTTTTGAAACTCAAGAGTAACTCCCTTCCAGAAACAACTATTGAGAACCTATAAACGTCCTTTCTCAAAATGTTCACGATGTCTCCACATTAACTTTATCTCTTATATTCTATCCTATTTCAAGAACTTCTCAATTGCGTGATCCAGTGACTTGAGAATATACTAGAAAATTGTAGATATACGGGATTCGAAGTTTCAAATTAAATAGGGAGGGGGGGAAAACTAGCATCACAATTGAGAAGTTCAGAAAAAGACAGGACTCAAAACATTTCCAACTGCGGCACTTGAGACTTTCAAATCCAATGTTACGGACGTATATCCTGGAACCCAATATCTTCTATAGATTAAAAGAACTTTATCTGTGTCCGATTCAATTGCTGAATAACCTTTCCTAGAATTACGTGACATCGGAACATGGCAGAGAACGTCAGTATTTGAAAAGATTGGCTTGACATAGACCCACTTATGTGACTGCACACAGTTTCGCTCTGTCAAACTTTCATACTCCTTAATTTCAAATTTTCTCCTCAAGTAATATTAAAGAGCGGAGAATTTACCATAATACCATAGAGATTTGGAATAGTGTGAAAACTATTTATCTATTATTATTATAGATATCTACTGGTTAAGGTAGGTTTTGGATGGACAAGCTTTCAAACAATTATCTTGTCTCTCCCAACAAAACTCATCAAAATAATGTTTGGTCAGCTTTAAAGTTTTGCAATTGGTGTATTTTAGATGTATTCTGATCAGTGGGAGAATGGCAAATAATTTAAGAAATTCTAATAAATATACGAATTTCGCCCATAGTTTCAGGTAGGTTTCGGATGAACAAAAACTTTAAACTCCTATATTTCTTAGCTTAGCACAACAGGACACAACCTGACTCCTCAAAATACATTAAACTGTTTTTCAATTCAAGCACTTTATCAAAAAATTCATTCCATCATTCTGTCCAGCAGGTCTACCCTGCAAAGTATTTTTTTTCCAAATTTTCCACAATTAAGCACAAATTCCTTGACCAAACATGTACCAACTTTTATGCAAATCTAGGAAACTTAACATTTTAAGCAAGAAAAACTTGCTGAAATTCATAAAGTTTCCTTAAACATTTTTGAGAGCAAAATCACTTGCTGAAGATTATTTCCCTGAAATCCTGGTAGGGTTGAGCTTGAAATAAAAACATTTCGAGGCACATTCTAATAGTACGAATATATATTGGAAACATTGAAAATATTAATATGAGAAATTCGGGCGGCACTATCTCCATGGATTGGTGCAAAAACAACAAAAAAGAGAGATGTTTTAATTACAATTGTAATCAACCACCAAAAAAATAAATACTCCTCTAGCACAGAACATAGAGCTATTAGTAGTTCTTTTTATTCTCCTGGTTAATGTATGCTTTGGATGGATACAGCCTATACAATGCCTCCTAACCAAAACACAACCTGAAATCAGGTATTACGTTAAGTTCCTCTCCATCTCATACTTTCTTCCTCCCTTCATTCCATTCAACATCACTATCCAATTCCTACCCCTTCCATATTTGCATAAAACTCTCCCTTCTGTCATAGTCTTCAACATCCAACTGTCAATCAATATACTATTCATTCATATTTTTTGCCTCCTTATGATTTCTTCTAACAATCCCTTCTCCTCCCCACCATACCTAGCATTTCCTCATTTGTTTTCCTTTCTGCCAACGTCACCTTTTCCTTCTTTCTCTACACCATCATTCAAAAGCCTCCAATCTATACTATACTTCAGTGACCATATTTCCATGCTGCATATAACTATGATGCACCATTTCAAAGTTTGACAAGCCTTTTCTTAGCAACCTTTCTCAATGTCCCTGCCATCAATTCTCTCCTCTGTTTGAAAGCTTCTTTTCCTTATTCAATTCTTCTCCTTTTGTCCCTACTACTTTGACCATTTTGACCCAAAACATTTCCGAGATATGTAAACTGTTCCACCCGCTCTAGTTTTTTCCCTCCTATATACATGTTTAACTTAGCCATTCTCTTTCTCAAAACTACATAGCCTTTGCTTTGTTTTATGTGACCCAATTTAACTAAAAAAATATTGATAATACTGAAGACATGCTTTCTAAGAACAACTTTCCTAAGAGACATTATTAATAAAATATTTTATTAAGGCAGAACAACCATACTACAAATAGCATGTGCACAATATACCAACCCTTATGAATATGCCTTATGCCACCCACTAACAGACGCCATTTTCACAAATAGCCACCACAACATCAGCAAATTGAAATAAATGCAGGAACTAATGACACCATAATTGCCAACCCCACAACAGCTTTATTAGCTGCTGTTTAAATGCATGAAACAGCTTCAAGAATTTTTCTCGGGTTTCCCACCGGGTCAGGTTGATGAAGTGCACCGACGTTTCGAAGGCTGACTCTGCCATCGTCTTCAGGGTAAAGTCACCCTGAAGACGATGGCAGAGTCAGCCTTCGAAATGTCGGTGCACTTCATCAACCTGACCCGGTGGGAAACCCGAGAAAAATTCTTGAATACCATACGCCGGGAAAATCTGAGATCATTCATGAAACAGCTTTCTGTTGAGTGAAATGGTTTCCCTTATTTAGTTTCTCCTTAATCATAATCATAATGATCATGATCATTATTCAACCATGCCATGGAGATATCCATGTAGATGTCATCAAACAGTACAATGATATAACAAGTTGGTGAGTGAGAGAGTAAAGAACAGACAACAATATACTTAAAATACAATTGTTTCAAAGTCAAGCTCAAAATATTCATCATTATAGTGCAGTGGGTTGGTGCACAAACATTTTAATGACTTTTTTGACCATAAAAAAGTACCTCTTGCATCTCACTGAGCAGGTCTTGCTTGGCATCCTGGTGAAATTTTTTTGTCAAGTCAGATTGATAGAAGGTCTTAGACAGCCTACACAGGGTTATATGAATGTGTTTTGATCTTGTATCATGTAAGTGAACTTCAACTGAATCAAGATTTTATTTAGGTATTTGGATGAATTTCATTAAGTACATTCAAATGAAACGGTGTTGGCATTTTTTGAAACTGAAAAGATGTGGGTATCTTGAGAGGTTGCTGAATTTTAGGCACTCTGATCACTTAAATCTATCAATTTTCCCATTTTGGCAGAACATAACCCTGACCATGATACAATGATGCTAATTGATAATTATCAAAGATAAATATCAAACTAAATCTCAGTGCCCAAAGATGGAAAAGGGCATGGTTCAGAAGTTATGTTTCAATGTATATAAAACGATAGAGCAATGGTAGTTCTTTTTTGTGAAGAAAAATAATGTTCTCTCATAATTATATCCACCTTACTTATTCTTCAGCATTCCAATACAAATCCCGGCATCCACTTTTCCAGTCTCCTTTGGATTTCTCTCTACAACTCTCTCCTCCTGTAGTTCTCTTGTTAATATCCAGTCTTTATTATGTCATATTGATAAATTTCATTTCTATTTGGGTGTTTGTGATACTGGTATTATCTATATTATATACACTTGGCTTTAGCCGCAGGTCTTCAAGGTAATGGTGTGCTGGCCTGGATTTAATTTTAAATATATCACATTAGGGCTGGTAAAATCGGTGGTGGTGTTAGCACCTCTTAATCTGCCATCTTCTCAGTTTGTGTGGGCTGACTACATCAACTTCTGTCTACTGCTCCGAGTCTGAATTTGTGGTCTTTGAAGTGTGGGAAATCAGTGTCCAAGCTATTGTTTTCTGTAGTGCATCACCCACCAAAAATTGGATGCATGAATATTTTTGAAAATGCTTTTTATAAAACTTAGTCCGATTTATAAAAAAATATCACCATGGCTAATTTTGAAACAGATATGTTCAGAAATAGCTACTAGCTAATGGCCTGATATTTATTTTATTTATTCAAATTCCTTTTTTTGATGGCATTCATAGCCATTCTCCTTATGGCGATTAGTCAGACCTATATATGGTTTACAATCATGATAAACTCCCATCATATTCTCAATCACCAATCACCTACCTATTCCCTTTGTCTCAGGCAATGGTCTGTTATAAGTTTCAGCCAATAAGTTTAATGCTTCCCAAACCTCCCCAGAATCATTCACATATTGCATTGCCAACACTTTCAAGAAGAAACGTTTTCAAGAAAAACTTTCCTCCCAAACCTGGAACAACCTCCTTTTTTCAACTACATAGATTCAAAATTCTTTAAGCTTTTGATTCTCATTTGATAGATGCTCCTAACACCATGCACCTTTTGCATTTTTTCTCCTAAATGTAAGAAAGGGTAGGAATTAGACATAAGAAAGGTATTGTTAAAATACCTGAATGTGGTAAGGACTGAGGTAGATGACTGGTTTCCTTAACAAGAGGAGGAAGTATACCCATTCCTCTGAATAAAATCTTTTTATTGCAAACAAGGCAAGGCTTCGTGGATATAGCCCTTGTATAAATATATCTGAAAGGCATTGGTAACAAAAACAGCATTTAAATGTGGGAGCAATCCCTTTGGTAAAATCCTTGCACCATAATTGCACATCAAGATACTGCTTTCAATAGCCTAAGGCATGCTCTGTGTTAGAGTCAGCACAGGAAAGTCAAGGAACTCAAGACAGAAGATGTACTTAATACAACATAGTCTACTTTGATCATACATGACTGCACATGTTAACCATGATTATGCAATCATGGTAGAATCCATGTTGTGGTACACATCCCACTTGGCTACATAAACATTTATGGTGTATCTTTCTTAAATCACTATACCTATGTTCCTAATGATTTTTCTAGTAGCCCTTTGTCAAACCTAAGAACTAAACAAAATTAACAAACTCCAGATTGTATTAACTAATCGCATTTTAGTAGTGAGACCTTTATGGAGACCAGGGGCACTCTTTCTTTTCCTCCTGAGAGGCTAAAGTCAATCTTCAGCATCACAGGTGAGCTGGCTCACCTACCTTGGAGCACCAACATTTTGAATGAATTGCACCCAAATCTCAGTTCCTTCTTTGAAAATTACCCTACAGCCAGTGCCTGTAGGCAACAAACATATTTGTTGAAGATTGCAAAAACTGCAATCCTTCAGACAGAGCCCTGAAGAATTCTGTTATCCTGAGGATTTCCATTGCCCTGGTTGAAATGCTACAGGAAATTTCCAATCTACTGTACCTAAATTATTTGAAAATACAGTATATTTTTTTAAAAAGAAAGGTTGACATCCTATAGTATCATGAAAAAGTCCCACTAGTTTGATATCTCATGCCACTATCTGCTAATGAGTTTTGGATCAAAATAAGTAAGTGTCTTCCTACTTCTCCTAAAACTTATAAGATTTTTGGAATCTTCCATCAAAAATTTAGGTTGCACACCTCCTTGATGGAGGAGGAAGTTTCCTTGAATTAACTAATCTGTTTGCATGAGGTGATTGGAATTCTCATTCTTGGTGAATGACACTGGATATTGAAAGTAGGTTTAGTCACCCAAGCAACCATACAAGCCAAACATCAACCACCATAAATAATATTGGGGAATCACTTTTGAGAATGGAATTTCACTTCTTTAGTTTTGTAAGTTAATGTACTTTTTAATTAAACATTTCATGGTGGTGGATAGAGCAGTGGGTAGAGTATTTGGCTACTGACTCAAAGGGTCATGGTCTACTTCTGACTTTGCTCATGCCCCACTATACTCTAGTTCTGCCATGTAACTTATCTTTCTGGGAAACAAAAAGCTGTAACAGGAAAAAAAACTGGATCTCCACCCCTGATGAGGTATTTTCAAATGGGGACTTACAGAGATTTGGTTTAAGTGAGCACTTACCAATCACATCAAATCTTGGGTTAATTAGTTTGGTTATCCACATCTGTGGTGTATTTCCCACTTTTATTTCATGGTCCCCTTGAAGAAAACCCTTAAAGGAGATCTTTCCCTGGGGGAAAAATCATACACAATGTCAATTGTGAGATGAGAAATACTTTAGTATATAATGGATTTTTTGAACAACTAGACCCTTCCTGTGTGATCAGAGTCTTTGGCAGCATTCCTTGAAAACTACATAATAGAGTGATATGCAAGATATTGAGTGCAATTTAGGTAGGAAAAATCATTACCGCCAGTTACTTCTAGCACTTTCCTCTTGAAGCTGCAACCCTTGTACTGATTACTCCCTCTATGAGGCTACCTGCTGGCCACCTATTGGTCTCTTTTGTTTAACCTGTGATCATGAGAACCACAATGGTGAAGATATGGGATTACTGTGGAAATTTCTAACATCAATAAAGGAATTGTTTCTACTGCTTGGTATCCACATAGGAGATATGATATCGGCGTGTAACACTGTTTACAGGTTTCTGATTGATGAAAGGAGAATAACTTAAGCATTAAAATGGAATCCATAAACTGTGCACGGTTTTATCTTTTTCTACTCTTATGTTGGATGCTGGAATAGTATCGCTCGACTCCTCCGGAATGTACCAGAACACAGTAATGTGAAAGTACACATTTATGAGTGGCGAGATATTATACAAACATGGAGATATATTTTAATATAAAGGAACTTAGCCACGGTCTTGGATCAATGTAAACAAAAAATGCCAAGACGGTAAACTTGATATTAAGTTTACGATCTCGGCATTTTTTTGTTTATATGGAGACATATATTTTCCGCCTCATTCTCAAAATACACTGGATGAATGTAACGACCTCAAAGCTACGCATGCGGGTTGAGGGGGAGTGTTACTTCCACATGCCACCAGAAGTGCTTCTGAAGGTCATTTTGTTTGTGGTCCATAAGCATGTGTGCATTCATTTTCAGCCTACCCTCGAACATAGGCCATTCTCGGTTTGCTAGGAGTAGTGTCCGAACGAGATAATGTATCGAGAAATAGAGAAAGAATGGAGAGTGATGTGGGAATTAAATATAGGGTGCTATATGAACAAACACGTTCTCTGGGTCGCTCTCTCTTTGTGCAGGCAAAAGAAGGGGTGATGAGGACAATCCAACTTTCTTGGCCTCCTCATTTTCTAGAGCACTTGCGTCAGATCGGGCGTCATCCGATCGACACTTCTCATCAAGTCTCAATCGACCCGTAAAGTTATCAAATTAACCTGGTGTGCTTAACCGTCAGCACTGAAACCCAAGTTCTCCACCCAATTTCAATACACGCCTCGATTGACGTTGACGAGCATGTAGCCTTTTATGAATTGTTATTATGTGTTGAAGCACCACGTGCCATTCCACTAGTTTGTACCTTAGCAAGTTAATGAAAATATTAACAGTTTCCAAAATCAATTCCAACTTATTAAATGTTCTGAGTATGTCATCAATGTCAATGTGTTACTCATAGTTGGAAGGTCCGTCATGCTACAGGAGCCCGTTTTACTTTGAGTATATCTATGAGAGTTGGTCTTTCGAAAAATTTATTTTCCTATGTTATCTGATGTAGAGACTGCAAATCAATCGCCCAACTAGCCTCAAAAGTGTCAGTTAGAACCAAATATATTGTCGGCATATTAAAAAATTTTGACCTCCAAGGATATTTTAAATCCATTTTATTTACCTGTCCTACGCCGTCGTAGGATGATCGAATTCCGGTTTGAGTTTTCTGCTTTCTTCAGAATTTAAGCTCTCAGCCACCGAACAATAATTCCTCTGAAATCACCTTTTTAGTTTTTTTAATTGATATATTTTGGCTAATTTGGAAAAGTAATTGAACACGTAAACCTCACCAGTTTCTGATACGGAAATATCGCTTTTCTATTCAAGTTTTTTTTTTATAACGCTGAAACTTTTCTAATTTCAATTCATGGTAATTTCCTTGAGTGTTTAAATGTGTAAATACGATCATATCCCAAGCCCAAATAATGCAAATATTCAGATGTCCGTTGCGCGAATGGTTTTGCATACTTTCTGGATTATCCGATAAGACCGTCCCTTGACCTAGTTTCTTCAACCGCCTCTTCCTAAGGAGTGGGATGAAAGACCTTAGTAAGAGGGATGAGTCCAAAGAGGTGCCTGAAACCGAATGAGGAGACTATGGTGGCTGTGATTGATGCCCACGAATTATATTTCGCAGCAGGCAGTAGAGTTTAGTTGAGGGGCAATTAGCTTCTCGTAGAACTTACGTCAATATATCGATATTATTCTCCTCCTTCCTTATCAGTCTATTTTGTTTACTTTGATGTCGGGCCTCGGCCTACAAAGATGACCCCTATTTCAACCGTGTTGCTTACTATATTGTTTTCTTCCAGTCCTCAACTTATGTATGATGCATCTGCACAATTTCTTTTGCTGTTAGTGCCTGTCATGATTTCTTTTCGCCGTTGGACCAGTTGCCTAGTCGGCGAGCGCACGTTGGTAGTGTATCTGCTGTGGCATTTAGTATTTATTTCACAGCATCGCATTCTAATCAATTACTAATAATTACTTCCAATTAAAATTATTATGAATATTTCTAATCAACATTTTAACGAAAGAAGAGGGGTATTTTTGTAATGGCTCTTTCCTTGGTGCTATGCTGATGTGCTGTTCTGGAAATAAAATCGTACACATTCCCGCTTGCTCTCAAATTAGCGAAAAGCAGAAAGTAAGTGTCCCAGTATACATTGAGGGCAGGATGAAAGAATTTGGAGAGGTCTTTTAATTATCAGTCTAATAATAATAATATGGTTGGAATTAATGCATCGGATATGATCGGATAGGCAGCCCCGTTGGCGGCTGAGTAACGTCCTCGCCTGGAAACCCTGAGGTCTGGGTATATTCGATGTTTTCGAGGTCTCTGGTTCGATTCCCACCAAGGTAGGTTTTCGTCCACCTAGGGCTTGGGTATCTGTAGCTGTCGTATCATTATTAAAAAGTCCGGTATTAAGCCCAAAAGTGCTGTTTTCGGATACATGCTACAAAAATAAAAAATATTATTTTCCAGATTTCCTAGTGATAAAGCTGAATCTGCAAGCGTTTACTTAGGTCTTAGACGGATCTCATTCATATGCAACGAACTCTTAGTGCCTATGAATGCAGGGAAATACTGTCCATTTGCAGCTCTCGGATTGTATTCGTTTAGTTCGTGAATAACTAACTGCGTCGTGGGAATATTGCCATTTTGCGGTCGCCAGGCCAGCCCAAGGCTCGAGGTCCAACTCTTTTTCGCCCACTGATTCCATTTTCGGGAGTAAACGCGAATATAAACGCATATTAGTTTTTGTATTGAATTTGGGAAGTTGGGAATTTGGGAAGAATGTTGAGAATTTGCGAGTTGCTGCGGTAGATAATGTACTGGTTTCAATCTCCGAGGTTGGGGGTTCCAATCTTGGCGGTAGCAGAAATTTTCAGTAGAATCCTGATCATGGGACATAGTAATCTTGTGATTACGGTGCTAGAATACTGACCGAAGGGCCCGGGGTCGATTGTGGGTGGTCTGAATTAAACCCAAGCTCTACGATTTTCTGGGTACCACATCTTCCTGAGGAATCGCAGGCGAAAAGGGAAAGGAATACACTACGCTGATTTGTGAATTTTATATTTTTTATTTAATATCCTGCGAGCCACCACTAAGGTGTGTGGCAGGGGATGATTACACACCAGACTACCCTTGACCCAAAACACCTTCGACTCATAGCGCGGTCTGAGAAACGTTATTTTATTCTGATTCCTCATCATTCATGGGAAAAATGACATCTTAAATCTATCTGCACTGAATTTAATGAAACCCTCACAGAAAGTATATGACTACCGTTGGGGTAGTGTGATTTTTTTATGAAGTTGTTCTTGTGACTTCTGTAAAAAATAAATAACAATCGAAATTGGCGAAAATAATTTTGTTTATGACACATCCCCCGTGAGGAATTGGAAATGGAATGTTTTGGGCTGATTGTTTTCAAGCTGCATATGCGTATGACTATATTTTGTCAGGAAATAGTAAATACTTATGATAATTTAAAACTGTTGACTCATAGCTGATTTGTTTGACAACTGAATGAAAATCGCGATGGTGAAAGTATGATGAAAATCCATTAAAATTTTGATGTCGATAAGACACAAAAACAATTTTTATTCAGTAAAATTATTGTGACCCAAAATTTTTATGAAATATGGCATCTATTCTTCCGAAATGGTACAAAGTAAGATAGAAGGATTTTTAGCGACAGTTTTTTAGATTGTACAACCACGCAGGGAGGATTTTAGTTCAGTAATAGCTGAGCTCTACCCTCACTATTCAAACCTACCTTCAGGTTGATTGTTTGTATACTGCTGCTTACTTTGGTGCTTTATAGGAAGAACTTCAATTAAAGTACACCTTCCCAAAGAAAGGACGTTATATTTTGCGACAATTTGGAATATTTTTTCTCAAATAGATTTCGACTGAAATAGAAGCTGGTTCTTTCTCTCTCCTTCACTCATACTTCCCTGAATACCTTACCTCTACAAAGATATCCACCTATCCAAAATCACTCAAAGGACCTTAGCTATAGATCACCTCCCCCAGTTGCTCCCAATCCTGATATTATTTCCTCTAATTGCATTCAAAATGTCTGGCACACGTGCAAGTTTTGATGGATACGTCTTTTTCAATTCTCCTCTGCTTGACTTAAAGATTCACTTGTATATTAAATTCCGAATGTGGGGATCAAGATTATATATAATCACCATATCTAGGAAACGGTGCGGGTTAACCCGAAAAAAAACTAATTCAAGCAGTGTACGTGAGGAGAAAAACTCGGCAGCAAGAGTTTCAAAACCTGTTATTTTGAGGCGTGGCTCAATAAAAACTTAGCATAGAACTACTTATTTATTTGTTGAACGACTTTATTGGGGCGAGCTTGAGACTTCTGAGTCCCTTCCTTCACTTAAACATTGCGTTGAAGACAATTACTAATACTCCAGCACTTGGAGGAGAAAAACCCACCTAGATAGGGATCGAACACGCGACCTCTTGATCCTTAGGTTTCCGCGGCGTCAATCTGGTGAATCCATGCTGTTTCCGGGAATTACCGACGCGTAGTTTAGTCTTGATTGACAGGCGAGGACGTTACCTCACCGCCGCTGTGGCCAGCAGCTGCTGTGGTCGGCTCAACGCGCTAGAAAACTGGCAATACAAGGCAGGGAATCAGTGGCCAGCAGCAGTGTGGCAAATGCCAAATACACGTGCCCAGCAATACCGTTCAGAGGACCTCTTCGAGGACGAAGAGCAAACAATAATACGTGAAAGAGACTTAGAAATCTTCACCATCAAGGAAAAAATGGCGACCCCCCCCCCCCCCCAACAACCTGGAGGAGCAGGTCCGCACGCTGGCTACACAGATGACAACCTTAGCCCAGGCCATGGCAACCCTCCAGCAGACGATCCCAGCCTCCCAGCAACAAATGGACCCTACGTTCGCTGCCCTACGACCTGCAGCCGCACCAGGACTGGATACGCCTTCAAACACTGAGGTACTGCAGCTCCTTACCCTTTTAAAACATAACATTTCCTCGTCAACATTGAAACCAAGGGACGTGCATGAGATAGAATTCGTGCTACATGTGGGAGCAGAATTTGAACAGCTATCTGAAAATCTACAAAATATTGTCTCAACAGGGCCCGTCTATTGTTAACAGTAGCAACCTACGGATGGCCCGAAGCCCTCCGTCTCACTCCTACCGTTCCTGCAGAGATTCTACGCCTGCCCCCGGGATATCAGCCGCTCCAACAGTCTCAGCGTCCGTCCCCTCCTCTTCCACCGGAACCACCGCAGCCCTTTCGCCGCAACCCCGGCAGGGGCCGGGGAAACACACGACCCCGACGGCAGCAGCAACATCGCTCCTGAATGCCCAGTGGGAAGTCGAATTGAGCTAAAGTCGACGGAATTTCCATCGTTCGCTGGCGTTCAGGGTTTCCTTACCGTAAAGCATTCGAGCGGGCTGGCGGGAGGGAAGGGTCATGGCATGCCCCGGCCAAGGACGACCGCGTCTCTGCCACTCTGTCCGCTTACACATCCGCTCTTCCGGCGATCCCATTTCTCCACCTCGCCTCCGAGCCTTCGCAGTCACTCCGTTCGCTTCAGTGGGACCCGTCGACCCATCGAATGCAGCTTCCTTCGCGGGAATGGAAGCATTTTATGCTTTAGGAAATTCAAAGACAGCTAGCTACAACGCCTCCACCTCGCCTCTGACTTTCGAACCATTCACTTGTTCTCCAGACTCGAAGCGACGCGCTTCGAAAGTAGTGTTGGCGGTCGCAAAGAGTCGGATTTATACATCTACATCAACATAAATACTCCGCGATCCAACAAATCGGTGTGTGGCAAGGGGTGCAAACACCAGGTGGGGTAGGTAAATGATACACCGTGAAGCAACAAGTAATTGGTCATCATCATGTTTGTAACGCTTTTATTTACGACAGCCATTTTGATCTTAGGAATTTCATCATATTTTCATCATGACGTTAACCATCACGTAGTAAAAATATGAGTTGTATGATTCTAATTTTAAAATTTATTTTCTAGGCATTCCTCCGAATTCTATCTCGGTGCTTACATGGTCATCTATCTTTGGAAAGGATGTCGCTCTGAGGCCATGGGTGAGTAAAATAATTCATAATCCTTTTATCAAAGGTAATTACGACTGTTTTTGATCGGAATTGTGCTCGTAACAAAAAGTGAAAGAGGTGCATTTGACTTCTTATGTTGTCATAGTCTCTGGTACGAAAACTATGTTAACAATTATACTTCTGAGGTTTGCGTGCCATAGTATGTAATATGTGAGATTGACCTACTTGAAGCATATTTATGCACTCCATTTATATTTGACATTTTCTGGTGTGGTGTAATTCTTTAAATCGAAAGGAATCTACGACGAATCCTTAAATTTAGTTATGGTTACGGGACATGCAAACAAACAATGTGGATTGAAGCATTTAAGACTTGGGAGGGAATGGGATCGAAGGCAAAGGTTGAGACAGAGAGAATGCGGAACTCTGCTTAGACATTGCGGATTAAATGGCTGATAGGGGAGGAAGGGAATTTCGATAATCAGGATCATGGAGGAGGAGGGAATATAACGAGAAGAGGGGTAGCGCGCGAGCCAAAGGAAAGAATAGTATATAATCGCAGCCACGAGGGGTGTGGGGTTTTTCATGGTAGAAAATAGGACTTTTTCCCTCGTATCTTGAAAAGGATTGATCTGTGTGCTCAGGTGGTGCATTTTATTGATCTCTCAACAAAACATTGAGGTGGTCAAGGTCTCACTCCGTTGTACCCAGCTGGTTCTGCTTGCGCCAGTGAGGAGGCAGCCGGGATTTTGTTTTCCTTTCCATTTGACATTTTTATTTCAACATGACCGTGACTCTAGAAGTCCTAAACATCGAAATTATATGTACTCTAATATCATATATATTATAATTTTTCCATGCTTACATGTCATTAGAGCTAACGATTCATATCGATTTTAAGGCACTAACACGATTTTTAATTTTTTTTTATTTCGTTACACCTGTTTTTTTCGAGCATATTTCTTAAAAGCTGGCAAAAGTTTTGCCACTAAATTATCTTCCAAAACAAATACAACACTCGCACTCAAGTTTGAAGTAGAAGCTGTAACTCCCGATATGCCATGAGGGCGCGTGCGACTCGGACCGAAGATAAGAATGCCTGCAAAATGTAGAAATTATAATATTGTTAGGTGAGTATTGAGTTGGATACTTTTAAAGTTGCCGTGATATGGTGTCCACATAATTTTGTTGTTAAACAGTGAGTGCCCAGCCGCTTGGAAAGTTCAGGCAATTTCAACTTGTTTGGTTTTAAACCTGGACAAATGATTATTAAGCGATGCTTTTGGGCTGGGTGGCGCTCCCGTAAGTTTTGGTACCGTAAGAGCTCACTCGTACCACAGTTAATGAACTCAGTGGAGTACTCATATTGCTACGTGTAATTACTGTGGTTATAGATAGGTCTTGTGTTCACCTCTTCCATTCCCGCTTCAGCAGCCAGGCCACCAATTAGCACCGTTCAGTCCGAGGGAAGGTGTCACCTTCGAGTCTGTTTAGTGCTGCAGTGTCGCTGCCATCTGCCCTTCGAAGGAAAAAAATCACTTTGGTTTTCGTGAATTTTCTTTCCGTAGAGTACATCGAAATGTAACGAGCAATTAACAGGGACAAATTCCAGCAAGATTTTCACTTTCCACGGATATTTGATTAAAAAAAATCAGCCGCATTACGTTTTTAAAACGCACAAATTGACTCGGGAAAACATAGGGAAAATAGAAGTGGACCATCTGTTAATATAAATTAATGTCCTTGGTTTACTGATTCTATCTGAAGTTTGATTCGATGAGTCGCGTGTCTTTCATACGCATGCAAGTGTGAATGGAACGATTGACATCTATGCGATATTTTCAGCCCTTGCTTCTTTAAGAAATATAATGAAATTAGTCAAGCGGTTGAAACTGCTAGGTGCAGAAGATAAGAACTTGATAATCAGTCATGCAGTTTCGTATAATGTCCGCAGTAAAATGTAGGTTACCTGATCATTAAATAGGGACCGCATGGAAAGTATTGGGGAAGAAGGAGCCGTTCGATCCTCTTCCGAATCTATGAAATTATGTTGTGAAATGGCGAGATGGTGTTGCTATTCGGGCAGATGCGGGGTGGTGGGCTCATGAGGCCGCAAGTGGAGTCGACGCTTTTGAATTGGTCCACGGTCGGAGGCCGGGGGCGGAATTCAACCCGCACACATCCGAGTGAACGCGGAGAATTCCTCGACGCGATATCTTAAGTGACGCTCGACTGGCCCGCTAGGTTTGCCCAGAAAAAAACACCGAGGGATATTAGATAAAGGTACGAGGTTCTTAAATGGGGTGAATCATGGTGAAGCACTGTCCCTAATAAGTTATCCTTTGGCTGACAGTATTTGTGAATTATGAATGAACTTTAAAGGTTATGGGAGTATAGTGTTCCCCTTCGCGTAATTCCTGATTTGTTTCTTCTTGACATCGTGCCAAGTGTTGGAGACCTCCATAGAGCTCGTGTGGATTCATGTGACTTAGTTAACGTAATAAATAAATAGTTTAATTCTGAGACTGGACTTCAAGCCAAACTAGAAATTGAGGGTGAGCTAAAGTAACACAGAAAATCAGGCATGAGTAATGATAAAATTTCTGCTTTTTCCTTAAAAACTGCATGGTGAGAAATATTTTAATTTGAGGTTAGTAAGTTTTGCCCAATGTGACGTGAGCAGACGTTGGAAATGAGGTATGGTGGAAAATGAGGATTGTTATAGCTCTATTATTTTTTTAACCTCATAACGTATGTGTTGGTATTTAACTACGCATACCACCTACATTATACTGGGAAGAGGCGAAACGAAATTGAGACGACCTAATTTTTAGTTCCTTCCTCTTTCCGTATAATAGCACTCGGGGCTATCAAGTTTTATCAGTTGTTAGGTTAGGACATTATTTAGTTAGGGCATTATTCCTTCCACAGCGACACCAAACCCTCTCTTTCAAACATGTCAAACACACCGGCCTTCCCATATCTGACAGCTGTCACCATAATGCTATCGCGTTCGAGGAGTTGATATCCCCGACAATGCCGAGCGATATCTTGGATAATTAAATTGCACGTTTAATTATTCATCTTTATAATTCCTGTCGTAGAGGTAATTAAATATTCCCAGTATATACCACGTTATCGCATGCCGAGGTGAATAATAAGAGAGTACCTTTTGTTTAGAAAGTGATAATGGCGAACGCAAATCCCATTGCTTTTTTAAATTATCCGAGCGCAGATTCGAATCCGGGGCACGATATTCTTATCGCAAGTGAAATCAGTATCCGTATTGCTGTTATTAGATGGATGAATAACGCAAACACATTTGTCATTCTTCATAATCACACGCTGTAGTTTACTCAACGTAACACGAATCATTTGCATCGCTAACAGTTATTGGGATCGGGTCGCAGTGCCTGCCAGAAGAAACCCTTCTGCTTCCGAGAATAATGACGTCAACATGGGCGACAACGTGCCCGCGCTATGCTATAGAATAGGTTTTGCATTTACCACGTTTCCTGTTTGACTCGTACCCCTTCCCCGACCTTATTAGCTGTACCCAAACTCCTCAGTGATTCCCTTGCATTTGGGGAGAACAGCAGACATGTATTTAAGGGTGCCAAAATTCGTTAGAGGGCGAAAGAGCGTGAAGTTAGGTATCGTATCTAGATCGGCCGTTGGATTTAGGATTCATGGAGTGTATCCATGGATCTACGTCAAAATGAAACTCCAGAATTCCTAGTACTAGAAGTGTGGCTAACTGGCAGTAGCAACCATGGTGGCGGAAAATGCTGTTTTCAAGTCAGAGTAATCTTGTTTTTTATTTGAGAGAGTACTCTCACTTGACGAGTTTGATATTTAACTGATTTCTGTAATATCTTATGGGGCCTACCTTCTGCAAGTATGTCTTAACATGATGCAGGCAGTGCACATCAGTCTACCCTAGCTAACCAAAAATTCTACGCCCTGTGCCAATGCTAACAAAAGTGAAGAAAGAAAGAACGTGTGCTTAGGTGATTTCAGTTTTGAATGCAGGTGCGATTAAATTACTTGCTTAACGTGTTTTAGTGCCGTGCTAGGCTGCACTAGAATCGTAACAGTTCTTAGTCTTTGGGTCAATAACAAAACTGCCTTGCCCGGTAGACCTAAGCCAATGAAAACAAATGCCTCCTCACTCGGAGGCGTCTGGTTTCAACAGGTGTTGAGTCTAATGCTATTGGTGCGGAAAGACTTGCTCCAGCATCTCTTTACTTCTCTTCGTTCCAACTGGCCCCGTACTTGTTATACAGTTACTACAAACAAAAGGTTAAAACATACACTTTTTCAATCAGTATATCATCCATACCGATAGAGAGAGTAATTTAACGAAATATCACGGTATCACAGTTAACGGTGTATCTTCGGCATGAGTTAAAAAACGGGATATTTACGATCGCTCTGTTTGCTCTGTTTTTCTGATTATTTTAGAGGCTATTAATTTAATAAGATAAAAATTTAGAAACAATAAACGTTTCAATGATTTTATAGTTGATGCAGTGTGTAAAAAAGCGTGAATAAATCATGAGAGCATTTAGCTGTCGCCAAGGGTATCAGAGTTAATTAAACCAGTTACTATTCCAAAAGTTATTAGAATTTATTTACCTGCCAACACAAGTAAAATCGATTTGACCTTTGAGTTACATTAAAAAAATAAATTCAATGGAAAATATCATGGAAAAAATTTAATGGAAAGTGTTTACTCAGGCTCTTGACTGAGGAAAATCCTCACTTTATCTCCGAATCAGCAGGCGAAGTGTCAAACCGCTGGCACCGAGGCCTAAGTTATCAAGAGCCAAAATGTTTTGTGGATAGGCGAGTCTGTTCGGTCCTTTCACTCATGCTATTCTGTTTCATCCACATGATCGATTGATTAGCAAACATTAAATTCCTTCTTGCACTGTCCTCCTCGCTGGAAGCTACATCGTGTGTGTTTCATCGACCACCAATGTTCCAATTACCGAAATGACGATTTCCCAGCGCCGGTAGTTTGAAATAATGTTTAACTTCATTTAAAATAAAATTCCTGAGGAAAATTTTCTTAAGACTAAGTTAAGGCTATTCGATTAATGATCGAATTGGAGTTCCGTTAAACTTTCAGTAACCTATCGTGCCTCAAGAAGCCTTACAGTTTCAAGGAATCAGTTTCGTTGTAGTAATAGTAGCAGCTTTAGGGGAGGTGACCGACAGCTGAGGTCATTTACGCCATTGGTGATGAATGGGAATGGAGGAGAGAAACCCGGCGTCGGCGATAGCCTACTCTTAACGAAAGGGGCCCGCAGTTTAACGTCCCATCCGATGGACGGCGTAATTACTTGAAGTGCTCTTCACTAATCACCTCATTTAGGGATCAGGATACCATAGAAAAAGAACTCCCGCTCCAAGAATTTAGCCACCACACCATTCCGATCCCCCATCAGCTTCCTTCTCCTTCTTGTAAGTCTTGTAAGTAAGACGTTGGCTTCAATTCTCATAGACACAAGTAGAATTCGATTGTCACGTTGATGTTGCTGATTTGGCTATTTCAACAACGGGAATCTCCATCACAACGAGAACATTTTCTTGGCTGTCTCAACAATGCATATCTTACGACTGCAACAATGGACCCTTGTGCAAACTCAGTAATGTATGCATTCATAATTCTACAGTTTCTTCTTGACAGTCTGTTAAATGTGTTTCAAACATATCCCTATAACATTGTTTGCACCTGAGAATGACGCCTATGCCTAGTGGCACCGAAAAACAAGTGTATGGAAAGTACTAGCATTCTTCTATCATTCAAGATGAATTTCTACGTAGTCAATACCATCGAGTTTATGATGAAACATCTCATTTTGTGACTAATCGTGTAACTTTTCTTACAGAATGACTTTACTTTCAGATTATTTGTCTTTTTTACGCCATAAAAATCAATTGCGTTGAGTTTTTGATATTTGATTTGCACGATATAGCTTAAATAAGTCTGTAAATATGTAGAATAACGAACCCTCTAAAGATGGCACAAAGTCCTTTTTCAGAACATTTTCCTGTTTATTCCTTTTAATAATTATATAATCGGTTTACAAACATTATTTTATACAGGATTGGGAAATTTTGTTTTGCCAAAAGTTTTGCCTTTCGTTTCCTACGATAAAGCGTGAATAATATTATAAACCCGTACAAAATAAGTCTATCATGTTGAAATACTATATATGGATTTTACGAGTATTTCTGTTCTTGTTCCTTGCCAAATAACTATGCGAACTTGCTTAAACTTTTGGTTTTCCGTAGTAGCTTAAATCATATCTTAAACATAAGAATAAATGAAGCCTCTCAGAATAAATCAAACGTATTTTAAAAATATTTTCTTACTCTATTTTGACAAAATAACTCATAAAAAGAAACCTCTCAAAATGTAACAAATATATGTTCAGCGTTATCGTCGTTTTCTTCCAAATTAACTATACAAAGTCTGTCCCAAAAATAAGTAGAATAAATCTAGGGAAAAAATATATTGCAGATCAAAGTACAAATCGGTAAAATTCTTCATAAGAGCTCCCTTATGTATCGGCACGCCAATACCAGTGCCTCCGCCAGTGTGGTGTACTTCCTGTAAAGCATCAATAGGACTATCGCGTCGTTCAGGCGACTCGTCATGCCCTCTTTGACATAGTCTAGTGGTCCAAAATGGTACTTAAAGAGATATATACTTGGGTCGTGCTCAAAGACCCCCGTCTCGTCACAAGTAACCACATTCTAAAAAATTCGGGTTACTTTCAACGTGGACCAAGAAGTCCAAGGCAAGTCACACAAGCAGTCTTCCGACATCAGCTTGGGGATCATCTTGGCTCACCTTTCTCATAACTGAATCTTCTGTAAGAATGTAATGCACTGTAGTTTTCTGAATATTGCACTCTTCTGCTGACATCCTATCACTTGGGGGGTCAATCAGAATTGAGAGCGTGTCCCACTTTTCACATTTTCATCACACTGTGTTGTTGATGGATGTCCAGGGCATTTCTCATCGTCAACCTCCTCTCTACTCTCCCGGGACATCTTGTGCCAGCGGAAAACCATTCTTCTGGACATCGCTGTACATCCCAAACCCGATTTTCTGAGTTGAACATAAAATTTTATCACGTATCGTTGCTCCATGGAATGTGGTATCGTGAATTCGTGACGCGACCCTCGAACAGGGCCCTGTTTTGTAGTGACCAGCACAGTGCAACGGCCCAAAGACAACTGACACGGGTCGCGTTGTTTTCCCTAGACTCCTCCACCTCCTATCCCGCAAAAAATCGCCCCACTCGCCACGGAACCCCTCTCAACAATCGCCGCGGAAAAAAATCATTCTATATTTTTGTTGAACAAACCATGTATATCGCATATTTTTGGTATTGCTCGCCAGACAATTTAATTGCTTTAATGTTTTGCTTTTTAGTTTGCCAAATAATGCTTAGTGTGTTTTTTAAATATGGAGAAAACGAATTCTCGCTCGATGAAACAAACGCATTTGTTGAGTATTTTAATGGTTTTTCATACAAATCAAACACCTCATTAAATTGGCGTATTGCACTTGTCGAAAGTCATTTTTTTAAAGTGTACTTCGTCGCATCAATTTTAGGTTAAATGATATCGCGGTGGTCTAGTGGGTAGAGCATTGGACTACTGACCGGAGGGTCCCGGGTTCGATTCCCGGGCTAGGCACTTTGGGCACCTGCAGCTCCACCCAAGCTAGTTGATTTTTTCGGGTATCAGATCTTCCTGGGAAACCATAACCGGCACAGGGAAAGGAACTGGTCCCCCTACCCTGATGTGTGAATATTCACACGCCGTATAGGGCTTGGTACATGGGTGAGCTCTACCATCACCTAATAAACCGACCTTCGGGTTGATTACTGTGTTTATGGTTAATATTGTTAATTTGATGAAGAACGAAATCTCTCTTGTTTAAACAAACGTAGGTCCTCGAGGCTTTTCACATTTTTTCCTTATAAACGAATTAGAAAACGGATTTTTGTCCTATTTTTACACAGGAAAACCAATTTAAAAATAGTTTTTCTCCATCCTTTGCTCAATTCAGCGTAAATAATGTTGCATAAATGTCGAAAAATATAACTACTAAAGCCGAAACAAAAAAAATTAAGAGTATATTCAAGCGTATTTCTTCAAAAACCTACTAATTCAAGGTCTTTTTTTGTCTAGTTTCACTCAATAATTATGAAATTTCTTTAAGGAATACACATAGCCACTCCAAATTTAGCGGAAATGATTTTATAACCATGCCGAAGAAACTATCCCCTAAAGTAAAAACAAACGCAGGGTTTTTTTCCACTTTAGGGAACAAAGGTAGGTGTGAGTATTTTTATACTGTCTTCGTGCAAAACATATATCTTATCGAATTCGTTGTCTTGATTAACATCAGAAAAGTCAATTTATTTAATGCACTGAATGGCTGAGGCCTTAACTTTGTAGAATTCCATGTTTAACTTAAGAAATTAATATTATCTTTGCTCTCTACAGAAATAAACTTTATTTGTCGACTAGTTTCGTTTACACTGTAACATCCTCAGGACTAGTGGTACAATGTACATTTTTTCTGAGTTATATACTCGGTCGGGTAGAGGTAGCGGATGGGAGGGTGTAATTAAGGAGAAAAAGGGGGGGGGAGAGGTGTAAGAGGGGGGGAAGGGGGAGGGAAGAGCGTGGGTCTGTGTCATGGGGTTTTCGGGTGTAGAATAGGAATGTCCAGGAGGGGTGAGTGGAAAGGGAAAAGGTGGTCATTAGTTATCCTTTCCTTCTTCTTAACCATTTTTAGAATTTACTATATAACTGCTCACGGATGTACAGCTGCGTTCCTTTCTTCACTCCGTGCAGTAATGTGGGGGTGAAATCCGCTCGGTGGCCTTCCTTCGAGAGGTGGGTTGCGAATTGGGACATCCCAGTGTTCTTCATGAAATCCCTCCGGTGTTCTTCCGCTCGAACCGTTATGCTCTTACCTGTCTAACCGATGTATTTAGCGTCACAGTCGCCACATTGCAATTGGTAAACCCCACTCCGGAGAGTTGGTTTTATGAAAATGTATATTGTACCACTAGTCCTGAGGATGTTACAGTGTAAACGAAACTAGTCGACAAATAAAGTTTATTTCTGTAGAAAGCAAAGATAATATTAATTTCTTAAGTTCAATTTATTTAAACTATAATTTTTGTTTTGACCAATATGCAGTATTGTAAATAATATTGCAAGCATTTCGATAAACACGACCTTCAAGGTTGAAAGAAAACACATTTTTCCTTTATTTACAATTTTTACAAATATATGACTTAAAGTTGACTGTAAAGGTTTCCTCTTCCATGGAAAGATCTAGTCCTAGACAACTCTTTCACTCAATTTAGGGACTATTGGTCTAACTTGAAATAGAAAATACTTGATTTAGTTTGGTTTGTTCATGCATCAGTCTGTTTTCAAGCTTAATTAAGAATTGATAGGGTACGGAATAATGGGTCGTTTGTCCCATTTAAGCTAGAACACCCCAAAAGTCAGCAAATCCCGGTATGATCATGATCACCCCACCGATGGGCATTTTGGTTTTCGTGATCATATTTGAAATCGGTGATCTCATAAAATAGTAGAGCTCTAAATATTCAACGTGAGTTAAGAAAATTGCCAATTGGAATTATCTATTGTAATAATTGATATTTTTATCCGGGTGACATTTGAAGTTACAAGTGAATCTTAATGGAATTAGTCAAACGTTGCAGTTACTATATGATCAGGATACATATTTTCGGCATCATTAATGTTTTTATCGTGGTGTATTGGAAATAAGATTGATTGATTTGGAAGCTAGGGAGAAAGAGGACATTTATTCTGGTGAAGTCTTCGCGGGTTTTCCACCGGGTCAGGGTGTCAGAGGGCGCTGACACCCTGACCCGGTGGAAAACCCGCGAAGACTTCACCAGAATCGTACGCCGGGAAAACACTAAATCTTACACATAAAGGACACTTATTATTTAAGAGCGGTTATTACCTTGTAGAGTTTACATACATGAGCACTTCATTTGCCGTACGGCCACATTTGTCTCACTAAAGTCATATGGTATCCCCAATGAAATAAATTAGTTATGTGAGATATATGAAGTCGGCTACACCCTTTACTATGAGATTTTATAGCACGGAGTCCAAATTTATTGAATTCATTCATTATTGATAAACTGTATATTTGGGAATTAGTTCCCAAATCAATTAGTACATATTTCATTCGATATCCTTACAAAGCTAATAGACGGTAGCAGAAAAGGTGACACAGAAAATACCATAAACCGATAGAATCGGTGCTTGAATGGAGGGATGATGGCGAGGTCAAGGGTTCGAGAGAATATCAAGTATGAGATGAAGCGAGTAAATAGAATGTTAGAGCTGCGCAAGATTAGATGGAACGACACCAGGAACTTCATTTTATTTATATATACCCTGAAAACCACCGCCAGGGTGCGTGGCAGGGGGTGGATACACACCAGCATAATTGGACTCGAACGTGACCCTACGGCGGTAGAACAACGCTATTATGATCCCCTATCGTTCGTGGAAAAAATTAAATCTTAAATGTATCTGTTCTACACTTAATCTCCCTAATTTTATTAGCATGATCTCTTCTACCGTAGTACGATGGGGGTAATAATTTATTTTCAACATCACAGTTAAAGACACATCCTTCCAAATTACACAAGAGATTTAATCTATAATTTAACCTTTGCTCCGTGAGTGATTGCCAACCTAGTTGCTCTAATATTTTTCATACACTACTAAATTTAAAATGACAACGTTTTAAAAATTCAGCTCCTTTACGCTGCACGCGATCCAATTCGGCAATCAATCCTACTTCGTGAGGATCCCATATACTACCAGCGTATTCTAAATGAGGTCTATGCCAAATAACATTTCTCTTTCACTTTTTATCACATTTACCAAGTACTCTTCTAATAAATCCTAATTTTTTGTTAGTTTGTCCACATATTCCCCGTATGTGTTTCACCCAGGAGAGATCGTGAGTGAGAGTAACACCTAGGTATTTAATTTGAGTCTACACATTCCATTTTGGTGTTCCCAATTCAGTAGGCGTTTGGACGGGAATTGATCTTTTTCCAAAAATTTATGACTATGCACTTTAAGTTTAATTCTAATTGTCAAGTATCGCACCAGCGATGCATGTCACTAAGGTCATCTGGCAGCGCTGCTGTGTCCTCAGAACCACGGATATCACGGTAAACCACTGCATCGTCGGCAAATAAACCGATGTTACTAGTGACTACGGAGTCAAGGTCAACTTTTGAAGTGGATGCTGGAGGTATATGCGAATACAGTAGAGGGTGGTAAGGTAATATGGCAGTGTAATACAAAAGAGTAGGCAAATACTTTTCTCAATTACAACCGTAGTAATTATTACGAAACTTCGTTTCTTTGGATTTTTTGGTCTGAAAAATTCTCTTGTTACTATCTCTTAGGAAATGGGTCACATCTTTACGAAAATTAATACATATAGGAGATGAAATCGAAATGAAAGAGATCAGTAATTGTGTGTATGCAAATCATTTAACAAGAACACCCCTAAGAATTACCATAAAATCTCCTTACATTAGATTTTTCAGTACGAGAGAGTTTTTTTTACCTTTTTTTTTACTTATGATTAATCTTCATCCCATAACTCTCCGCACTGTTCCGGTAAATCAATCAATCAAAACTGAAATTCCTTGGCTGTTTGACTGACTGTTGCTTGATCATCTGCCAACGCAACTGATTTAATCATCTCGCCTCCCGCTTTTACTTCGTCCTCACACCATTCCCGCCGGCCGCCAGCTCATACACTTCCACACGATGCTACCTTTGTCATACACTCAGCAGGTATCGTGTGTTGAAACGTACCGGCAATAACAGGCCATCCTATTTCACTCCCCTGCCGATCAATGCCCATTCCGATTCTCCCTCTGCTAATGTTACCTGTGCCATCTGACTCGTACACAAATTTTGAATAAGTCGCCTATCTCGTAAACTCCGACATTTTGCAATACTTATTTCCATCAACGTCGTCAAATCTACTCGGTCAAATTCCTCCTTCAAATTCGACTCAAACATAGACATCCTATTTTGTATCCTTTACTTCCTTCTACAAATGTTGCGTGGACATTACTTCGCACACTCTAAATGCCACCAGGAGAGCTTCTTTTTTGTTTGTGGTCTACTAGCATGTATGCATTAGTTTTCAGTCTACCCTCGTAATTCTGCGTTGATATTATCTACTCCAGCTGCCTTATTCGACTTAAATTCCATTTTTCTCTCTCCCCATCTAGCATTCTTGGACCCAAGCTATTTCCCTCTAACGCACGTTTCATTCCCTTTGTGTACAAGGCCGGCCTTGTATCTTTACCATCTCACTAAATTTGTCTTACCTTTAAAACTTACAACAACTAAAGCTCTTCTACGTATTCTTTCAACATCCCAGGAATCTCTTCTCTCTCTATAAGTAACTCATCTGTTTTTATCTCTAATGGTCGGTGTAGCTTTCCCACGCAATTTTCCATGATAATACTTACCTTCTCTACTTACTCTTACCTTCAGATGTAGGGCTTCTATTTACCCCTCTCTGAAAGGTTAATGATATTACTAGTATTATTAGTAGTATTTCGCGTTATTTAATCAATATATTTGAATTAAAATTGTAACATTTTTAATGCATTTCCTCTTAAGATTAACCATTTGATTTTTCAAGATTTGCATATAATATTTAATTATTTACGACAAAAGGAAAACATCGTAAATCCCACATGGGAGTGTGGGAAGAGAGCAGGGAAAATACGAGGCATTGGACTCGGTGATGAAATGCTTTCTCTGGTTTTACCGTCGGAATTGGTGGCAGGGTACACACAATACGTAAGGCGAGGAAACAGAGGGGGAAATTGGGTGGTGGAAGGCATTCAAACGTGAGATAAAATGTTTATCGTGAAGGAGGATCTCCGTTCTTTCTAGCGCGTTAAAGATAATGCCCTTTCTTTACGTATATCGCGAATAATGGTATGTAATCACTAGCGTCCATGACCCGCTAAATGTTCAGTAAAATATGATTTTTTATTTTTCATTCGCATTTTGAAAAAGAACGGTGGCACTCGCTAGATCTAATACCCAAGCGTTTCCCCTTTTGTCTAATACAAATTCCTTCGCACGATGACAATATTAACCTTTAAATATCCCCAATTTTTCCACTGGGTCACGTTTTTGTTTCCCGCTGGTGATGGAACTCTTCAGACATTTCTCATTCTGGTGGCCTACTCGATAAAAATCTTTCGGTAAAAAAAATCGCCACTTCGGGGGAGCGTGTGAAAAATATGCAATTTTAACTCGGCGTGTCTAGACGTCACTAACAGGGACAGTGTCGTAAATTTGCAATTTTTTTCCTTCCAATAGTTTGTCGATTTTATAACAAGGGCAGCCGTTTGCTGATTTGATGTGTGTGTGTCCAATTTTCGATTGAAATTACTCTGTTAGGGGAGTATCGATGAGCCTCTTCAACCTAGGTATAGTGGAAATCAGCGATGCTTTGAGATGTGTGGTGTCGAGAAGATGGCTTGGTCTTTGAAAGTGGATTTCATGAAAATGGAAAAGTAAAAGTAGCCATCAGGAATAAAATTCGTAGCATTTAAGAAATTCAAATGCATATTTTTGCCTTTTTTTACCAGGTAATGCTTGAATTCAGAGAATGAAGCCACTTTCAGCCAAAGATGAGGTCTTCCTTTGTAACTGTAGTGCACTGGTACTTTTCGGTTCATGAGCATGGTCTTTTATTTAAGTCCGGCTCACAAAGAACTGAGAAATTAAACAGAATTTCATTGATAAAAGATCAGGCGCTATTTAAACTAAATATACTGTGCTTTAATTCCAAAATAAGTAAAATTATAAATATTTTACAATATTATGTGTTCGAATAGTTCAGAAGGAGTAACTATTTTATCAGTACAAAACACGCTATAGTGTCCATTCGAATAATTATGAAAGCACTTTTGTGACGTATTATTCGTAAGTTTTTTTGTTTAGTACTGTGAGGACTATAGTGCCCATCATTACATTCTTGGGAATCATAATAGAGGTGGTTTCCCGTTACCTTCCTCAATAGTGTTTTTAGAAGAAGATAGCTTAGGTCCAGGCATACGCGACAATGAAATAGAAAGGGCATTAAAGGAGATGAAAGCAAATAAGGCCGTGGGGGTGGACAACATACCTGTAGAACTGTTGAAATGTTTAGGAAAATGCGGGAAGAAGGCCCTATATGGACTGATTCGTAGTATCTATGAAGAAGGAATCTGGCCGGAAGGTTTTGTGAGATCAGTGTTAGTTCCTATTCCAAAAAAGGCAAAGGCTACATCATGTGAGGATTACAGAACAATAAGTTTGATATCCCATGCAGCTAAAGTTATTCTCAGGATCATCAACAAAAGGATAGAGAGTAAGGCAAATGATTACTTAGGGGATGATCAGTTTGGGTTTAGGAAGGGAAGAGGTACGCGTGATGCCATTGCAGTAATGAGATCACTAATTAAGAGAAATATAGAATACAACCAGGGCGTTTTGCCTGTTTTGTTGATTTCCAAAAAGCCTTTGATGGAGTGAATTGGGAAAAATTAATGCGTGTATTGCAGAAAATAGGAATGGATTGGAGGGACAGGAGACTGATTCGCAACCTGTACATGTCTCAGACTGCTCAGGTGCGAGTGGGGAACGGAGAGTCCGGATGGGCAGTGTTAGGAAGAGGGGTAAGGCAGGGTTGCCCATTGTCACCGGTACTGTTCAACGTATATGTGGAGGAAATGATTAAAGAGGCATGGGAAGAACTGGAGGTAGGAATGAAATTCGGAGGGAAATTCGTAAAATCGGTTAGGTTTGCTGATGACCAAGCATTAGTTGCTCAGTCAGTCAAGGGGTTGCAAGCATTGCTGAGTGAATTGGAGGTTCAGTGCGATAAATATGGGATGAGAATCAATATTAATAAAACAAAGGTTATGCGATTTTCCAGAAAGAAAAAGGCTAAGCTAAATATTAAAATAGGAGGGGAAAAAATAGAGCAGGTAGAACAGTTTACATATCTCGGAAGTGTTTTGGACCAACACGGTCAAAGTGGTAGGGACGTAAGGAGAAGAATTGCGCTAGGCAAGGAGGCTTTCTCAAGGAGGAGGGAGTTGATGACGGGGACGTTGAGTAGGGATGTTAAGACAAGACTCGTAAAAACTCTGATATGGAGCGTAGCTATGTACGACGCGGAAACGTGGTCACTGAAGCAGGAAGATAGACGTAGATTGGAGGCTTTTGAAATGTGGGTGTGAAGAAGGATGGAGAAGGTGAAATGGACCGAAAGGAAAACAAATGAGGAAGTACTAGAGATGGTGGGTGAGGAGAGGGGTTTGTTGAGAGAGGTCCTATGGAGGCAGGAAAAATGGATGAAAGGCGTATTGAGCGGTAGTGGAATGTTGAAGAGGGTAATAGAGGGGAGAATGTTGGGCAAGCGAGGTTAGGGCAGGAACAGGATAGGGATGTTGGACGGGATGAAGGGAGGAAAGAAGTACACCGAGATGAAGAGGGACCTGATATAGATTAGTTTACTAGGTGGGGAGTCACAAAATGTTTATTTGATAGTTGTGTCCATCCAAAAACCTACCTTAAACGGTAGATTACCTACTAACTAACTGTGAAGACGCAACGTCGTATTACCTTAATTATAATGGTATTAGCTTTTCGAATATCAGATTTTCTTAATTCTAGTTTCTTTGTTATGGATCTCTTTTTGAAGAGTTTTTCTTTTGCCATTTATCGGAATTGGTGGCCTGCCACGTTTAAAGGTCAATTTAGCAATGTACAGGTATTGGCCGAGTCAAAAAATGCTTCACTAGGCTTCTCTATTCTTGTGAAATGGGGTTATAATAAACAATTGCCACTTAAATGTAATAATGAGGAGTAGCGTAGCCGGGAGAGAGCAGTTTTAATCTTGTCGAGGACGTTGTGAGTTTTCCGCCAATTCATAAAAATGTAAATTTTAGCTTAAGCGGTGTTTACATTGAGGTGTTCCATTTTAGTTTTAGCGGGCTTCAAGATTATTGACAACAGGAGTTCACTGGAAAGAACCCCTCGAACTTGTTCGCGCAGTAAACTGAACAATCAAATGCCTCCGAATTTATTTAATATTAATAAACTTTGTACGTATTAATTTGCAGATTTTTAATTGGTAAGCTAATGAAATATCTCTACCTGTTGTATTATTTTATATCCATCCTAATTAGTGCTTTAATAAACTGGATAAATTATATGGAGAGAATGGCACATATCAATTTTTATTTATGTAAATTTAAACTGTTTATTAAAAAAATTTAAAGGAATTTCTTCGTTGCTAAAAAAAGGATAATTTATAATGATGCTATATGGATCATGTAGTATAAAATGAAATAGCAGTTAAAAGTTTTCGAATTGGGTTTATTATTATCATTTAAGTAAGTATTAAACTTTTTCACCAAAAACCATTGACAGTAATTCAAAACAAAGACCCAATATGTACTGACGTACGTTACCTTACTTATTTTCATTGTCAAGTTTCGAAAAAATTTCATTTTGAAAACAATAAGTGGGAAGTGTGTTTCACATACCAACTGCCAGCGGCGCAACGCTCAATTGTTTAGTGGATACGAACTGTTTGTTTGTTGATTTTTCTTTGATTGAAAAAAACTCGTGATTCCTGAAAATTCATCTGGATATTGGGGTATTTCTCGTTAACGAGGGCCACAAAAATCGAAGTTTTACGGAATCGAAATCTAGTATTATGGCAGTGATGAGCTTAACCCTGAAAAAATAATATATTGCACGTAGCTTGCTCGGTTACTATCATTCATCCCCCATCAGAGGGTGAAAATTTTGAAATTTCTTTCGGTAAAAAGGGAGTGGAGTAATAGAAAATACATATCCAATCCCACTCCGCTTTTGGAATTTTGATCCATCAGATTCGTTCTTTGAAGAAACATTACTCTGTCACATATTTGGTTTGACATTCTCCTTTACATCACCTTCATCAGTGAAGCATAATAATTGGCTGTACTCAAATGGGTTTTGGTTGTCTCTGGAAAACTCTGTTACAGTAGTCAAGGTGACATTACTGACAAATACAATGGGTCACCATCATTAAAAGTTCCCTCCTCAATTAATGTAAACGGGTTCTTTCACGTGAAATTTACCCTCAGGAAAAATATCACGCGGATTTGATGATTTTTTTGTAATGCCAAGCATTTCCAAAGAAACATCTCCCGAAATGTTTACCTTTAAGAAATCCCTCTAATGCGATGGAACCAAGGACCAGTGCGCTGGGAAAACATGAACCCTCGTTTCCCGTTCAATATACGTTTACCTCGAACACTCCGACCGGTTTAATTAAAAGAGCCGTAATATTTTCGAAACTCTACCCTTGTACGAAACAGCTCCTTTGTGGCTTTTTAAGTGCCTGGCTCCTTGAAATCTCGCTGACATGAAAACGAGGTCACTGCTCTGTCCCCGCTCTTCTCTGCCTGGTAAGCCCTGCATCCATCCTATCATAGTGGTTGGCGGGATTGAATCAAACACCTGGCTGGGTGTGCTCTGACCTAAACTAAACTCAGCCGCCGCCGAGGCCTCTCCCGCCTCTTGAGAGTGGCAGCGGAGTTCGCGGGTGATGAGGTGGGAGTGCGGAGGGGCGAGGAGGAGGCAGGTTTGAAAGGGACCGGGAAAAGGAAGGAAGGTGGAGGGGAGGGAACGCGCGGGTGGGTTGGGGGAGGATAAGGGTTCTATCGCAGTCTGCACCTCTGTTGACAAGCTATCTCAGACAAGCACTCACAGAGCTGCGAATTGCTCCCTCCCCCTCTATCCCATTCCACCTCCAACTCCTCCCTCCCCGCCCTACCTTTCATCGCCAAATAGCGCTTCCCCCTCCCTACTTTCCCCATTTCATCCCTCCCCATATCCACCCGCTCTCTCCCACCCATTTCATCCATCACCCCTTCCCTCTCGCCCTATTCATGCTCCTCGCCCCTCCCTCGAACCCTTCTCCTCGCGGGAGATTGAAGGAGAATTCCATTACAGGGGACGGGGTTGGAGTTTTGGGCGAGAAGGGGGGTTGGAGAGGGGTGGGAGAAGGGAGCAAATTTTGTTTTCAGTCGGAGTGGAACACCGTAAATTTCATTTCTGCCCCCTCCCCCACCCACATTTATTTTAATTTTAAAGCGCGAGAGTAAAAAGGTTTTGCACGAAGTTGGATATTTCACATATTTTAATTTATTCATTTAGCTACGCGCGCGCAAAACACTCACACCCACACGCGCATACACACACATACACGCACACACATACACGCACACACATACAAAAACCACACACTTGGGGAAACTAAATATCTCAGCTTCGGCATATCGGCGTCAGATGGATGGGCAGTTTAATTCTATCGGAGGAGCTGGTGGGTAGACGGACTGCTATTGTGCTTCGGTCTAAAATTCTTGGGAAATGATGCTCGATGCGAAGGATGACATAATGCAGTCGAGCCTCAATCTCCACTAATGACATCATGGACTCGTTTTATTGTGTGGCGTTCTCATTATCCATGAAGAAATGGAATGCGATTAAACATTGTAATTACTTTATTTTATCTGCAGGAAATGTTTTCCTCAGTGTTCCAGTTCACTAATAATATAACCTGAATTGCGCAGCAGCTCTCTTGTTGCTCGTAAACCTGTGTCACAGCTCTCGTAATGTTCTCGGCTTTCGACGTTCTATTTCTGTCAGTTGGAGGTTTAAACTCTCTGAATAGCATATACGAGTTTTGTCCAATAAGTGCGCGAACCGAGACCTACGTATACTACGTACTTTGGACTTGAGCACACACATTTTAGAAAACATATTGATTATATAAAAATAAAGTTTTAATTAACTACATTTCACTATTCCAATTTAAATTAAATTAATTAATGTAAAATTTTAATTAACCGCCGTGAAAAAATTAATGACTAACTGCTACTTAAATCTTTTCAAATGAATACCTAACGAAAACGTGGTGGGAGGCAGCTATGGGTTAAATTAGGTCAATATTAATTAATTAATTATATGTATATATTTTTTACTTTCTTGCGATAATAAAAGCAAACTGTAACATTGGCGTGTCTGAAATAGTATTTACGTTATCTCGTGTTGTAAGTTTTCAGTTGCACACACGACCAATATCGTATTCATGGTTCTCTAAATATAACAATACTTGAAGGGATACTCTAAAATCTTTTAACTGGTAATCATTGAAATCATGAGATTTCGCACTCAAAATCATAACACAGGCCAACAGTGGTTTTGGTGCCGGAGCTTTTAATGCTGATTTAAAGAACAATTGGGGTGCTGAATCCAATTATGACACTAGTTTTTTCCTGTCAGCTATAGTTTTCAAGATATACATATGTTGTTACTTACGTAAAAAAATCTTCTACATGATGATATGGGAATATTATATTAATAATAAAACCCACTAAATATAAAGACTTGATTTATTTCTAGGGCTGTTAAATTACCCACAAACACAACAGAATTTTACAATACAATTGAACACAAATACTAACATTTTTTACTGTAATAAAACAAATTGAAAAGAAAAAAAATACATAAAAACATGACTCAACACATCGGAAGCTTCTTTGGCGCGATTTTCTTGAGTGCACTTTGTTCAAACAGTCTCGTTTTAAGCACCAGCAGTAATCTGCCATCATATGGTTATCCCATCTTCCTTGGTAGCGAGCTTCCATTGTTTTTATATCCTGGTGAAATCTTTCACTTTGTTCTTCATTTGTGTCTCCTAAATTTCCAAGAAAATTGTCTAAGTGGCTGTGTAGGTAGTGAACTTTTGTGCTCATATTACATCCAAGTGATTTGAAGTTACTGAGCATAATGTTTACCAGCTCAATATAATTTTCACTTTTGTGATTTCCTATAAAATTTTTTATGACCTCAACAAATGACATCCAACTAATTTTTTCAATCTCATTCATTGACTCGACAAAAGCAGCAGGATCCTTTGTAAGTTGTCGGATTTGTGGCCCTTCAAAAATACCAGCTATAAGTTTTTCAATACTTATATGGGGCATCTTTAGTCTTAAGTAGCCGAAGCATGGTCCATCCTTGTCAAGATCCTTTACAAATTTCTTCATTAGGCCTAGTTTAATATGTAGAGGCGGTAAGATGATTTTATCTCTTTCAACTAAAGATTCAGCAATGATGTTTTCTTTCCCAACAACCAAGTTTTTCTCTCTTAGACCACTCCTTCTTAATCCAGTGGTTTTGTCTGTCCCTGCTGTCCCAGAGGCACAAGAAACAAGGATATTTTGTGTAGCCACTTTGCTGACCAAGAAGAAAGTTCACCATTTTTAAATCTACACAAATTACCCAGCGATGTTCCTGGTTTTTTATCTTCTGTAAGACCAATGCTATTGTATCGTATTCTTCTTTCATTTTAGTTGAATGAGCGATTGGTATTGCGCCATACCTGTTACCATTGTGAAGAAGTACACATTTTAAGCTACGCTTGGAGGTATCAATAAACAAACGTCAATCACTAGCATCATATTGTGATAGTAGTCCCATTTTTTCCAAAAGACCCTTAACGTCTAAACAAAATGTAAGATTGTCTTCTTGCGCAAAGAAGGGTAGCATATTCTTTTCCCTTGTGCGATAAAAACTTATTTTTGTACCGGGTTGCAGTAAATTCTTTTCATGCAGTCTTGATGCTAGTAGTTCGGATGCTTCCTTCGATAAGTTCAGTTCTCTAGCAAGATCGCTTAGTTCATCTTGATTAAATAGTTGAGGAATTGTACATAACCCCTCGTAGTCACTGCCACTATCGTCAATAGAATGAGAAATGTTTTCAAATAACTCAAATTCTTGCTTAGATATATCTGGTAACGTCTGAAATATTGGGATCGGTATTTCTTCTGAATGGGGTACCGGGCGTCTAGCTGAAGGCAAATCTGGATATGTCCACTTGTGGCGATTTTTTCAATTAATTCCCGAAACATTTACTATGCAAAAATAGCAGTCGTCAATATGGTTCACAGGTTCTCTCCACACCATTGGCACACCAAATTTTAGACTTTTCCTTTGTCCTGTTGTCCATTGCCGCAGATGTTCAGTACATGTTTTACCAACAAAATGCGGTGCCCATGTTTTATCTTGGTCACCAAGCTTAACACCAAAATATCCCAAGTATGCACGTTTCACAAAGTCTGTAATATTTTTCCTATTTTCTTTTACCATATATTCCCATGTATACTTATAGATTTATTTAACTTTGAAAATTATTTTCCGGAATATATCAAATATTAAAACAACTAATCGTAAGATGTGCCATATCTAAAAAAGTAGAGCTGTTAAATAAAAACGGATTTCATATTTGGATTCAGCTCAACAAATATAGTTAAAATCAACACAAAGATTCCCGGCACCAAAAAAAAATTATTTTTGTAGGCTTGTGTAATCATTGAAAAAAAAACCTTGACAAATATGCTAATGAACATTTTACAATCAGCAAAGTTTTATAAAGTAACGAGTAGTAGTACCTTTCTTTTGTTATTAAATCACGTTAACAGAATGATCAACAAATTCCCCCGCACCAACTAAATGATAATAAATCTACAAGGATTGCAATTAAGTTAGCTACCAGGAAAATCGTAATAATTTCATATTTAATGGAAACAGGTAGGCCCCAGATAAGCGAGACTAGGTTGATGAGTTAAGGAAAATTGAATGCGGATTGATGTAGGAAATCATATTTTCCCTGGTACAATTTGTGACCAAAGCAGTAGGAAACGATAGCTTGAACTTCTCGAATGCCATTAATCATAAATCAACAATTACTTTAATGCATGTTGAGCTAATAACTCCTGCCAAATTCCCTAATGGGAATGGCTTGATGGGCAAGATGTAGGTTAAAATTCGGCTATAATTAACAGCTTGTACGGACTTTCCATGCTTGCTGACCATGATCGTTACAGTTGCTTTAAATTCGCATGCATTGAAAGAATGTCAGGCAGTTAAAGTGAGGAGGCGGAAAAGCAATGGCACCACAGCTCTATGGGGGATATAGAAAGGAAAATCGATTCGCATTCTCTTGATAGGGAGGAAATAAATTATTTATACGAGTGGCCGCACTCAGGGTGGCCCCTTATTATCAATTGGAAAATCATTGATAAAAATTGAAAATCATTCGATTAATTCAGTAACTGGATAAATTCCTCGGAAAGGTCCAAATTATCATTAAGAATTTGGGACTAAATTGAATTATTCAAAAGTGCGGGGTCAGAACGATGTTTTTTAAAAATACCTTTGAGAGAAGAGAGTGGGTGGCGCGGGGCATCTATCATGGATACGATCGAAAGAACCTAAGCTACGAGAGAAGTGGCTCAATGATGCCGGGAGTGGATGTTGGCAGGAAGACTATGAGCGAGCAACTCTCCCGGTTTATATTGAAGAGGGATCAGAGAAAATGGATGCCTCACAAAAAGTATTTAATTATCACACTGAGACCACTAGATACATAGGACTTTTTGGTTTGTTAAAAATTTCGTGGACTATTTTAAATTCATTGTCGCAACAGTCTTCGCGACACTATTGGAAGAATTAGGATTGGAGCCACTAGTTGACGGTAGGCCTAAATTCTTGTTAAATTTACTGTGTAAATTTTGGAGTGTGCATTAACATTTGTTCAATGTAACTAGTTTATAAATTAAAGAATGATGAAAGCAACCCTTAGGATCGAACAACACGTTTTTCTTTACAATGCAACAATATCAGAGTGTACAAATCATTCGCTATGACTCAAGGCAAATGATTTTTACTCCCTGAAATTGTTGCATTGTAATGCCCATATTGCGGATGACTCCGTTCAAAGTTTACGTCTGTCCCGCAGTTTCTTGTTATTTAACGTTTTTCTTTCGGGTTTTATCATTACAGGGTGAATAGTTTATACTATTCAAACTGTGACTGTAAAAATTAAAGAAAAACGCATTTGTCAATCATGAGGGTACCATTTTATCATTTTTTAAATAGTGAGCTAGTTACATTAAATATTATTGCGCGCTCCATTTCTTAAATTTAAGATATGTAGATACGAGGGTGATCACTTAAAGTAGGATAAAATAATAGAGTTTTCCGGAAGTAAAACATCTTCAAAACGTGCTTCCTGGAAAGAAAAATGAAATATAGTATTTCAAACGATTTTTTCCCAAGCATGTGAGTGCATTACGGAGCGCATAAACGAAAGGGGCAGTGAAATCTGCTCTAGATGTGGTTTGTTCCTTGAGTGTTTCGTGAAATATAATGCATATTTGCGTGAAAATTCATTTGGCTTGACGCTCAATATAATTCGTTTTTGTGTGAAAATTATGAACTGAAAACAAAATTTTCCCGGATATCTCATCGATCTCAGGCATGGACGTTGAAGCGTTTTTGACGGCACCTGCTTTGTCCTGTCAATCGACCAGTAATATTTTTCCTATTCGTACCGATGGGATCTAACTGTGCTTTTGTTTAATCTTATTTCTCACCTTGCAATTTTTGAGAATGTCCCTTGTAATAAAATAATCCTGGTACATTTTCATCCTTGGGGTACATATTTTCAAAATTAATCGACCATAGTTTTTCATGATTATGATGTTTTAATCGCAAATTAAACATTTCGGTTCAAAGTCATTTTTGTGGTGTTTTTTCACCCACTGCCACACATCCTAGTAGTGGCTTGCAGGGTCTTAAAATGTCTAAAACGGTTGTCAGGTAAACCTACGTACGCTACAGCAATCCTGAAAGAGCCTTGGATCCAACAACGAAACGTCTTGGAAACTTACAGATCATGAAAAATTAGAATGAACGGAATCTATTTTAAATAATCATTTTATAATAATTTATTACGTTATAACAAAGAAAGGTTTGTAGCAGTTTGACATTAGATTATTGAAAATAGGAAAATTGCTACTATTCGTTCTTTGTGATGTTTGAATTCCACCATGTCACGTCTGAAACTACTCAAATTGTTGACTCCGTTAATTTCCATATTATTGTTTTTTTGATGAAGGATTCTGTAAGATATAAGGATTTTTTTGATGAAGTACTTCCGTAATTATAAATGTTTTTATATGAATATGTATGTAAGCTTTGTGGGTGTAGATTGGAATTAATTTATGGGTTTTGCATACATTTATATTCCCTTTAACAAGTTGTGAACTAACACCCCCCCACCACACGCCCTTGCGGCGGCTTGCAAGATACTCTGTAGATGTAGATGATGTGTACCGTTACCACAAAAGTCTAAAAAACCCAGGTGGTACTTCTAGACTTATTAAACAAGCCGTTTTTCTGTATTTTATGACAGAAGGATTAAAACTTGATTTTTAGAACAATTTAATATAGTAAATTATCCTACGTACATTATAATGGCAAAGTATTCCATCAGTATTCGCTCTAAATGAAAGTTTATACGATTATGGAAATCTATTCAGGTCTGCTTGTTATGGTATTAGTCTTAGATGTAGTAATTCCCTTGATTCGATTGTGACGCAAACATCTACCTCAATATTTCACGTATGTATGTATGATTCTTCTCTGAAGAAGCCTGCTTTGCAGGCGAAACACCTGGTGTTAGGTTTCCTTAGGCACTTACCTACCCGAAATTTTAGTTCTTTAATTTAGTTTGTGTGATTGACGGGTCCCTGACATAGGAGGAATCCTTGTAAACCCTGAACGTGTGAGTATTTCTGAATCAAAAAGGTCCTTGTTTTCGAGCACACCTGAGTGATTGAGTCACTGCGTATCCACGTAAGTTGTTTCTGTTTCATTACATCCTTTAAAATTTCATTTATTTGTGTGATTGACGGGTCACTGACATAGGAGGGATTCTTGCAAACCCTGAGTGTGTGTGTGTGTGTGTGAATGTGATTCTCAAGAGTGAAAGTTATTTCGTAACACACCCTAGTGATAGAGTGGTTGTAGGTTTGTTTTATTATTTTTATTATTCATTTTGGCTTTTGTGTGCGTGTGTGTTTTCTTTTCCTTTTTCCCCTTTTCTTTCTTTCCTCTTTTCCCTAATCACTTAGTGCCAATCAAGTTTACGGTCCCGGTGTTTTTTTGTTTACATTGATTCACTACCGTTCCTTGTATATTTAAATAATATTTCACGTATTTATCATTAGTGTTTTATCCCTTCAATCAGGCTATAGTCTGTGATATAAATCAAATCGTGTTCTTCCAATGTGATTTTTTAAATCTCTTGCAAGCAGTGCTACTCTCATTACACAGTTATAAAAAAATTGATTGTGTTATCTTTCTGTCACCCAAATGCTCTTACGAGTATATACATTCGATGGTTCTTATCTTCTTTCGCTCATGTTTCCTTGCATTCCATTGTACGTTTTTATCGTTGGAAACCCTTTTGATGCCAAGCTATTCTACCCACACAGTTGATCTGCATTACTCAATAATTCAATTTACTTCCATTCCTTTTCCAGACTATATTTCCATTCTGACCCTCATATTCCCTGCCCCGACTATGCGTGCGTGGCCTATGCCCTCGTAATGCCAAACCAAATTACTTTCATAATCTTACGAGTTGTTAATCATTATCAGTTAATTTTGAAATTACTGTTTATAAACTTAAGGTTCTTAATTCCATTATCACGGCTATTATAAATTTTCACCAAGTGACGTCAGCCGTATTTTTAATGTTTTCGGTTTTTATGCTCGGCGCTAAGTCGGTGAAACTTCCGTATGACTTAAGGGAAACATTTGAAGCTGTCTTATATGTAAAAACTTACTGTATAAGTAATTTCTGTGGAAATAATATGAGCTCATATTTACTTGAGTTGATGTAAAAGAATCCCGCATAAGGTCGCAAATTATTGTCAGAATAGTACTGGAGACTTGAATAGGGGTACCTTCCACCTTCTATCCATTGGAATGGTGTTGTTTTTCTGCAAAATGTGTAGTAAGGTTTTGATTTTTCCAAGTGATAGGCTTGTTTTCTACAAACTCAGGGCCTCTGGTCAATTCTCTGAGGTAATCAGAAAAGAATGTTCGGTCGTCTTCCAGAAAGACTAAAACGCATTGCACGCGTGTGCAGGGTCCCACTAAAAACTCCCATACCCCTTATAACAAGTCTCCACTTGGGAAATAAATTGCGATTATTGTTAGGAGTTGGCTGGTCCAGACCCATAGGACCCCTCATCCAATGCAATCCACTCAGCACGTTTTCTTATCCTCCTCCCTTGCCTCAAATCTTAGTTTTCGCTTCTTTCAAAAAGGAAGAGAAAGAAATGAATACACTTCAAAAGAACGGACTTTCACCCTTCATTTCTCGACGTCAGAAATGTACGTAGAAACTTTGGCGGTTTAACCCGTTGTGAAGTGCCGGCAGGAGAAAAAGAAAATTTCTTCCACACGAGGTTTGATCGGTTTACTTACGTATCCGGCGAATCTCGCTCTCCTTCTCCGCTCTCGGAAGAGGATTGGTGGCGGGAGTGGGGCGGAGGTTACTTCGTGACCGCAAATACGACGATGCCCTACAATTAAGCCACCTCACTCGCTTAGCACCGGAATTTCCCTCATTTCACAACTTTGCCCGGCGGACTCCTACACCCTTCAACCCCCTCCGAGAGAACTTCGGAACGATGACGGCGGGAAAAATATGTAACCCGGTGGGGGGGATGGGAGGAGAGGGCAGGCAGATGAAATTGGGTGGGGGGGGTTGAGAAATAAGGACGAGAGAGAGAGAGGTTGGGCAGCGGCGGCGGGGAACCGCACCCGAGACCGCACCGCGTGTTATGGGGCAGCGCAAGACGTGCTGCTCCCTCTACCCCGCACCCGTTTTCCCATCCGAGAGGAGGAGGGGTGGACGCGGGAGTTGGCTCGCTCTGGCGAACGGCCCGAAGCGGGTCCCTAACGAGCTGGCACCCGTTGCGGTTCCCGGCTGCGCACCCTGCCTGGGAGCGGCGACCCAAATGGTGCGTGTGGGAGGGGGTCGGGAGGCGAAGGGGATGGAACGGGGCCCGGGTTTAAGTGGGGTGGGTGAGGCGGGGGCAGGAGAATTTGGGGGGGAGGGGGTGGAAGAGGAGGAAGACGCGGCCACGGACGGGAATGAGGGTGAAATTAGCAGTTCCGAGTCGTTTTATGGGCACCCGCAGCGCCGCGCCGCAGGACAGCCGGTGACCGTTCAATGGACTTCCTGTTACCTCCGCGGCCGAATCCAGCCATTTGGTCCACCCAAGACCCCACTCCCCCCTGTCAATTTGGCCGCCGACTCACCTCGACCGTCGCGGTCCTCAATTCGCGCTTGAATGAAGCAAGGGACTACTCTCATTGAGGGACAATTATCTTCGGAATGTCCTTGCTTCCTCACGGATGTCACCTTATTTTTCAGCTGGCATCCGAAAAAGGTTTTACCCACTTTCATGTTCAAAGCAAGAGTTAATTCGACAAGTTTCATTTAAGTACACTGTTTTTATAAACATTTTTGACTCTTAGAGATGACGTTATTTTTCAAACCGAATGTTCAGTTTTTGAGAAAAATAACACAAGGACATGAATAAAATATTCGTCGTTCATTCAATGTGATACACGCCCAATTTTAATATTTAAATAAAGTAGATAGTTTGTAATCTTGTTTGAGTTTTCATTGAAAATTATGCTTGTAACATAAACGCTGCTTTGGAATTATTTAAAAAGGATTTATATAAATACAAGCAACTTGAACGTGAAAGGAAAAATAGTTTAGAGAACAAAATTGTAATTAATAACCTGATTACAAACGAGACTCTTAGGAACTCACCAGCGGAAAAATTATTTTTAACGGTAAATAATTTATAATAAAATCATAGCCTCAAAATCCAGTGGTAATTACAAACAAGAGGCAACAAAAAATTTTAAGCGTTAAGCCTATGTAAAGTCTCGAGTTGTTTGGTTTTACTATCATCTCAGTTCGATACATCATGCGCAGTACGGACTCATTTTGCGCATCTAAATTTTATTAATAGTGTCTTCGATTAATCGGGTTCTCGATTTTGGAGGTTGAGGGAGATTGCCGTCCAATATTCTAAATCGCATTAAAATTATGTCTTAATTTTTGGATCCCTGCAGTTATTACATACCTGGATACGAATATCGCAACGTGTCTTGCGATAATAGGTTTCTTTCTATCTGAAGCACGAGCAAAAGTATGCTAGTCAATAGTACGCATACCGCTGTAAAGGTGTATGCCTTGTTTCGGCTGATACGCAAGGAATGCTGCTTTGGTGCAAGTTATATTACGTAGCTTATATACACTTACGTACATTTACATTAAAATTTTTAAGGGTTTAAGTTATCTCAGAATTACCTAGAAAAATTAAACCAAGTGACTGACTTATGATGAAATACTCATCTTGAATATCGTTTAACTCGCGATTAGAGGTTTCTTTGTTGGGATGTACTGTGATAATTAAATTTTCAGCACATAGTTGGGATGGAATTTCTGTAGTGCCATTCCCTATCTACAGCGGGAATTGTTGCATATCTCGGTGAATAATAATGTGGCACTTTCTTCGTCATGGTCTCTGATGGTAAATGTTGTTTGAGCGAGGTAATATCCAAACGAAAAAATATATTAGCCTATGATTTCTTTAAGTGTGTTTGGGGGTCGATGATGCCTTTTTAAAAGAAATAGTTCCTTAATTTCATTGGATTCCATTGGTGCCGTTTCACATGCAAACAAACTTGAGACTGATTTTGTAAAGAGTTTTGCATTTAATCTTAAATTGGATATTTACGTAATTTTGCCCGAAGAGTTTATTCGTCTACAGAAACAACAAAAACTCATTGATTAATTGAACTACTAGCCGAGAGCGAATGTCCATATGCGACATAGTTTAACAATTTTTTTTCTTATGGAAGTGAGATTTCTCTTAGAACGGCTATAATATTCTTATCAATCTTCGCAGTGTACCATATGATTTTTAAGGCACCCGCCTCGATTTCTTCGACTCCTTTCCAGTATTCTCAAGTAACTGCATTCTGATAATAATCCATGAACAGCCTAATGGTTCATTTAGTTGCCTCCATTATTATTGATTTGCACTCTTTTCAGCTCGTACGCATGGTTAGGTCTCTCGATTCGACAAATGTGTCTTGGTAAGCATTACCGGTATTTAATCTACTCCTTTCCCAGTTGATCCACTAAACATTTGTAGATGTTCTTCAATTTGTAGTCGGAATTCAGGTACTGGTGATTATAAGTTATTCATTACTTTATTTGGATATTTCATATTATTTTTAATTATTCTGAGCAAAATGCAAAATTGTGTCGAGAATTGCTACTTTTGTAAATTGATTTAAATTCTGTTCCAAGCAATATAATCGGAGAATTATTGCTTCTCATTTACGACAAATGCATTTGCGTCCCCATCTACTTTGGGATTCGAATGGTTAGTGTTTTTAGCGGATATTATCTACATCTACACCTACATGTTAATCTGAAAGCCAGCAAGCAGTTGAGTCAGTAGGTGATTTCACGCTTGGCATGCTCTACCCACATCGTCAATGACTAAAATTCTGAAATCTAGTAGGAAGGTGACGTCATTCACGAGATGAAGTGACGGTACAATACCACAACGACACAATACAACGCCCCCCCCCCCCATTCGCCACGCGCCCTTGCGGCGGCTTGCGGGGTATTAAGTAGAAGTACAATAAGTTGTACAAACACTAGTGTATTTCAGGTAAATTATCAAAGCTTTAAGAGTAATGTCTATACTGTATATATATATATATGAAAGAAGCTTTAGTAATAGTTAATATGAAGTTATGAAATATCCACAACGTAGGCCGTATTAACAAATTATCCTCTGGAAAAATTCGATTATAACTATTCTGGTGTCATAATGTGCGCGTCTCTTTAAACCTTCGGGTTTACTACTTATCTCTGCAATTATGTCCCAATGTAATCCAACACAAGAGGGTATGAAAATACCCTGCAAAGGGAGGCCAAATAAAAATAACATTGCTTATTTAATCACATGTGTTCATTAAACTATCAAAACTTCTGTAATAAATCCGTAGGTTGGACTGATAGGCATGGATCGAGCTCATCTAACTCTAAGCCCTACGGCGTGTGAAATTAACACATTAAGAGGGAAGGAGGGGAGCCATTCCTTTCCCTGTTCCGCATGCAATTTCACAGAAGCTGTCTTAGGCATCCAAAAAGGCACAATACTTGGGCAGGGCCGACCTCGTCAGCTGGAATTGAATCAGGGCTCTCTGGTCAGTGACTCAGCGCTAAAACCTCTAAGCTGCCATCCCCCTGTCCCTATTTTTGTTTATTTTAAAATTTATTTCTACACTGCACTTAAAATAAATGCTAATATTCTGTAAACTCGTACGTATATATAACAGATTTTCCAGTAATCTTAAGTAAGGGCTCAAATTTACTTAGTCATAGATTTTTCAAGAGCGTCTTTTGTTTAGTTGATGGTATATTCAGTACACAAATTTGTTTGCACCCCAGTGTGCCATCAGTGAATATGTAAAGCAGGTAACACGATTTACTGATGTCATTTTTGTTTACAATTAGCCAAAGGACTCAGTTTATCTTCCTTGTGTAAAACTCGATGTTACTAACGGTATTAGAGCTAACGAATCCAAAACAATCCTTTATACGCGATTACTCGATCTTAAATACCGCTCCAGTACTATTCTCGTGTGAGAAAGATCAGCAGCTATTGGCTTTTTCGCTACCGCCCCTTTTAAATACGTACGGGTATAGTACACGTTAATTCCAGTCATTGAGCGTTACATGACCTGTTGAAGATACGTATTTTAATATGATCTCGGAAATGATTTTTCTCACCCTCCTGCTCCAAATTATTCATGTTTGCGGATTCAGATGTGAGCAAGGATTTTACCAGGCCCAATAGGCTTATTATAGCTAATGGAATCCTACGAGTGTTCTATAAGCCTCTATGAAATATCAGTTACGGGTATATCAATGGCGCACATGAAAATGTGGGATATATTTCTTTCCGGATGTGATGTTTGTGAAAGGTGTAATTATATATTGGAATAAAGAGTCTAACATTTAATTTTCCGAAACTGCGGTTAGCTTTTCAATATTCAAGTTTAGTGAGTTTTTAGGGTCGTATTTTGGGTCACAAGTGGCCTGGTGTGTCTTGTGTATTTATTTTACGGCAACCCCTCGTTGGCTCTCGTCCCCGCCGCTGTATATCACTCTATAATTGTCACTCCAGTAATCCCCGCTATCCTTCCATCTCACCTCGCAGAGACCTAAAACATCCACATTACCTCTTTCCATCTCTCGCTTGGAAAGAGGCAATATAGATGTTTTAGGTCTCATGATAATAATGCTTTATTTTGAATTATTGACCTGAATATCCCAGATTTTAGGCCTGATAATTTTGGATTCTCGTGTAAATGCTGACCACTTTTTTCTTGTGAGGTCAACGAATGCCTCAGTCAAGGGCTTCTTGGAGATGCCTCTAGATACTAAGTAAGTTTGAAACGACTCGCTGCATGCAGAGGGCGGAGAGGTTTTTCTTTGTTTTTCTATTCTCGTCTGGCACGTCCGTTGATGTCCTCAAGATTTTTGCGTTTATGCGTTATACTCCCTTTATCAGGCTCTCGCTTCTCTCTCTTAAATTGACTTGTTGCTAATTTGTTGTCTTCCGAGCGCGCTATTTTGAGGAGATTAATCCACTTACCTTCAGTATCCTGAACACATTTTTAAAATTTTGAAATATAACTCTTGTACTTGGCATTTAAAAAAGCGTAACGAGCTCTTTTAAAGATTTAAATATTTCTTTCTGGTATGGAATTTTCGTTTTCACATACAGAATATTTATTCTCCTCTGTAAATTTTCACAATTTGGCGCACTAGCTCCTACGTTTGAGCCTTTTTTCGGGACCTTTTTTTGTTAATAAAGAGAGAATATTCTTTCCTCTATTTGGCGATTTGATTGATTAATGGTAGAATTTAGATATATTTGTACGTTGAATATACTTGCATATTGGTTTATCTTTAACCACAGGTTTAGAACTGCAATTCCTTTCCTTAAATGGGCAATCTCCTTGATTATTATTGTAATTTGTGGTGTGTATTTTAAGGTATTGGTTTACCCTTCGAGCTCCAATAATAAATTAAATTGTGGTTTGGAATGTGGGCTCACACAACTCTTTTTAATCAAGGGGTTACGATTGTAAACCAAACACTTTCAACATAGTTATCAGAAAGTAAACCAGGAATGCTTATATTTGAATTATTAATTGAGATAAATAATCATTCTCGAGAATTTTTGGCTCTATAGTTACTAATTACTAATCGAGAAGAATTTTCGACTACTTTCCTGCTGAGAATTTTGCTGGGCAGCCTAGTTGCACTTTCTCTTCTTTTTCAGCACTTATGACTATTTTGGATGAGGTGGTTCAGATTTAGTTTGTATTTTTTAAGTTTTGGCATTAATTGCTACAACTGAAATTATTTCCTCATGGTAGAGGTTTCGAAAATATTTAACAAAGTACTTGCACTTGTTTTTATTCCCTTTGAAATATCTGGGACAAAATGGTTATTTATCCCATACATTGAAGCTTATGTGGGCTTTACTATTAATATATCTGGATTTTGTAGGAAAACGTTTTTGACAACAAACAAAGACCCTTTAATTGACCTACGAGTTGACCTTAATGCAGCAAAGAGGAAACGTTTTCATGCTTCCAATCCCATTACAGGAAAGCCATAAATTTTGCTCTCGAAGAGACATTAAAAGTATAGATTAACCATGTTAATTGGACTTTTCTTGCAGCTATTGGATTTTACGATGTGTTATTACTGAAAATGAGGCAACAATTTCAATAGGATCTAAAAAGGATTCATTTCAAAAGAAAATATTCTTAAACGGATGAAAGCGTACAGACGGCTTTCACAATTAAAGTAATTAAACGTGGACTCAGGTGTTCTCTGCGTTAGGATTCCGGAAAGTGTTTGGCCTTGATTAAAATACATTGGTATAATGGCAGTGGTGTGTGAGATCGTTAAATGACTGCATTTATTTTGTCGCAGGTTATGTGATTAACGTTTAAGAGGGACTAACGACGAAGTTTGTAGCAGCTGATCCATTGGGAGTGAATGCAGGGAGGAAACGAGAAACTCTTTCAACCGATTGCTTTGGAGGGACGAACTTTTCTTTCGTTAAAAAGGGAAATGGCTGAAATTTTACCGAGCACCACACTTCTCTCGCTCATGCGACGTTCTTTCATAAATTTAGCATGTTTTGCGAAAACGAAGGAATTTAATTAAAATTGGAAGTGACTGTCAAGGTAAGTCTCGCAGAGCCCAAATGATATCGCGGATGAATCTAAATCTTTTCGAAAGACGACTAGGGACATCTCCGCAAAAGGTCACGTCACAATATTATCCCCAGTTGTTGGCTTCGCATTTGCATTGTGACTTCAATTAAAACTGCTCTCTCTGGTCTTTGGCTTTCTGATTTTGAACGTGATATTCAACTTTGATTACCGGGAATTTTTATGGCCACTGCAAAAACTACTTATTAGGATATATTAGTTTGTGATTCATCGATTATAGATTGTGTAACTTTATGGTAAAAAAATCCTATACCTCCAGAATATTTGTTGACCGTAAGACAATATGCAGCTATTGTGCGGACATGGGAATCAAATCTGGACTTAAAGATGCGTGTAGTGATTTTTTAATGGAAGTCTTTATCTGAAACACCTACTGCATCAACGATACTGAAATAGCAAGTGTAGACATAATTAAATGTATGAACTGCCTTTACTAACAACCAATCCTGGTTGAAAAGATTCGGGGAATTTGCAGACAATTTTACAAGAAATTGGAGTTCATCAGAAGTGTATTAGGGTAATATGTCAAGGGAGTTAAATGGTGACTTTCGTTAATTAAGCTTCATTTAGAATATTATGTTAGGACATGGGATCCTCGCGATATCGGTTTGATTCCTGGATTTAATAGTGTTCAACAAAGAGGGGGTGGATTTGTGAAGCGATTTTATGATAACTTTAGGATCTTATCTGGATTATTAGAGGTTCTAGGTTGGGAATCACTAAAGAAGCGACGGTCGAAAAATAAATTAAAAGTTCATAAATTGGAAGAAGGTCTCTTCAGCGATGATATTAAAAATAGATAATTAGCCTAATCGTGTTTTGGTACAAAAATCATGAAAATAAGATTAGTGAGGTCAAGAACCGACAGATTTAAGATGTCGCTAAGGGAATAAACTTTGATGAATTTTAAAATTAGAAGTAGCCCAGAATGCTATCAATGTTTAATCTAACCATTACTTGAACGTTTTTTTTCCTAGTAGCTTATCTAGCATACATAGAAACGTATTTTTTACTTTGATACTGTAACATTTCGTTGAAATTAATATTGCGTATAGTAATAAGTTGTTAACAGGTTAACATATGTGGTAATTTCATTTGCGATTAACATTCAAGAAAAACTTGATTTTGATATTGTATGCCAGATAAAGCTTGGAAATGCAATCAGAATACTATAAATGTTAAATGTCCTATTGCATTAATGTAGTCTTAGAAAATACGTTTCTCTCGCTATATCCCTGCAAATCATCCCCCGTCACATGCTTCAGTAGTTTCTTGCAGTGTACCATGTAAAAGGTATTATGTCCATTTGCATAAAAAATTGCATACGATTGACAAAAGTGTAATTTTTCCGCTCATATGCCATAATATTAACTAACAGAAGAAGGCAGTCACATGTGTATTATATTAACTTCTCACCGACATACTTTATTCGAATTTATTGCACTTACCTGAGGGGATTTTCTCATTAGTAAGCTGCGTCTCATCAATTTGAATTGGAAAGGTTGTGTTTTACTTGAACCATCCCTAATTTTCTTTGGCTTATATCTATTCATAAAGTGAAAATATATTTTGGATATTAATTTTTCTTTAAGATTACCTCTTATTTAAGAATTTAAGTTCAAAGCATTTAAATGAATACTAAAATCATTTTGAATTTCGCATCGATCTTGAATTACGCGAGGGACATTGAATTAATTAATTTATCATAATTGTAGTAAGACAGTTGTTGTACAAATATACTTATAAATATTCACGTTGGAGATCACAAAATATTTTAAAGAACTTCACTATTTTCTCTTAAAAATACTGTCTAATCTCTCACAGTAATTGATTCGAAGGCTGATTTTGATATAGAGGAGGGAGGTCACCTCACCCAGAGACTGCTTTAGGCCTTAGGCCCATTCTCTGAGCCACATGAAGCTTCCCACGAAGCTCTAGTGTCCATGGAATCGCACACCTTGGGATTGGATTCGGGCAATAGCAGGCGATGGGATTGCCCGAAGACATCATTTGGAATTGAAACCTGGAATCCTCGGGTCGGTGGTGAACACTGTGTCCATTAAACTACCTCGCCGTACACCATATAATAAGAAACCTCAGTGAATCCTTGGAACATTTTTAATATTACTTGTTTTTGTATTAACCTACCACTTAAATAATTTTAGTACAGCAAGAAGGGAGGTCAGGAAATTTGATCAGAAGGACTAAACAATTGTATAGTCAAATTACAAACGTGTAAACTTAGGAAAGGTTTTTGACGTTTTATTCGCTATATACACGTGCCTAAAAAACTATTCGTTCCCACTTTTCAACTGGGTAATTGTATTTGGCATCGTGTCCGATGCCAACAGCATTTAACACTTCAATATACATTTTGCGGAAAAGTGTACCTTTTATATTTCAATATTGGTGACACCATGAAATTAAAAAAGCTAAGGGATGTCAGTTAAAAATAACTGATTTTATATCACATGAAGGAACCATTTCAGAGATAGGAATTACTATATGCTTGCACTAAAAATGATAACATGCAGCATATAACCACAGGGAATGTGATCTAGGGTTTAATCCTGAGTATTAAAATAAAGGGAATGGCACCGCATAAACTATATCTGAGATCCATTGATTAAATCCCTTTATCTATGGAAGTATCACAAATAACACATATTTTTTTTGTTTTTGAAAAATATTTTGTTGTTTTTTTCAGTCCCCATCTTCAATGTATATACTTAACACTTTCATGTTTCTCTTCGTGGAATTGTTTGATCTCCATATTAAAAGATTTTGTAATTTTCCACAGACTTTATTTCACAGTACAACTCGTTTCACCGAATGATGCTATTCGACAATGATGACAAAATATATTATTAACAGGATTGATCAATAATAATAAAACGTTGACAAAATACATTATTTAAAGGATTGATCAATAATTAGCATGGGTGTTCATATGAATAATTGCCAGTGAATTCAGGAAGACCCAGATAATTCTCTTCGTAGTATGTCATCATATCAGCGAAATGCAACTGCTTCATGCGTAGTTCATCTTTCAATTCTTTGGCGCACGATTCCTTAATGGCCCTCACAATTCTTCAAGTGTAATACAATTCCATCATTCCCTTCTCAATGAAATCTAATAGGAACACATTTCGGCGTTCTAGTAAATCCAGATTATTCAAGAGTGCATCAACATTTCTTGCCAATGCTCTCTTTTTCTCTTCCATTGCCTGTTCCGGTACCCTCATGGCCATTTCATACCACCACCGTTCACCCATGAGTACTTCTTTTGAGCACGGTTCAAATCTTGCCTAAGATTATCTCTCATTACAGCCTGCTTCTGATTGAACTCGGAAATGCCACCAGCCTGAATTTGTTCCCTTGCACGTTGAATACTTTTTCGAAAATGTCGAGACTAAAAAAGAAAGAATACGATGCTTAGAAGTGGTTCTTCATTCAAAAACTAATTTTATAATGGTAATGGGAATTTAGTAAAAGTAATTTTTGAAGAGGTGACTATTTTGATAACTCTTTATTATCCACTATAATGCCATTCTTATGAATATTGAATGTTGATCTTGGATATAAATGGCATGAACTTCATGACGAAGTGAATGTCAAATTCAAGCACAGAAAAGAAAATTGTCTTGGAGAAAATAATGAGTGGAAGTATGCATATCATGGCAACATGCGGAGATTTTGCAAACTGTATAGTCATTTAAATTTGAGATACTATGGGCACTTTAGTGGATTGGCCTCTTCTTATGTCTCGAGGTGCGATAGTGGGAATGCATTGATGTGGGGTTGCTCCAGCCCTTGGTTGTTGCCAGTGAATAGGGTACTGTTCGCCACGGCTTGGCTTTCGTCCCGTTGCATTTCTCCTTAAGTCCTCTCCACCTCTTTCTTGAGTTGTCGGGGGACCCCCTCTTCGCATGTCGTCGTCACCAACACCTCCTGACATGCTCACGAAGCCGTAAGCACCCGGCCGCCCAGGAAGAGCTCTGGTGGCAACATAGAGTCGCCCATCCTTAGAGGTGTGACTCACTTGGGGGTCTTTTTCGGTGGTTTGCAGGCGATGGCTCACGTCCTTCGATCAGTTTCGTCACCCAGTCAAGAATCTGGAAGGCACATTCCTCTGTGGGTTCACTTTCTTCGACGGGCTGTTCCTCCCAGTTGAAGCATGCATCGGTCGGCGGTGGGGACAGCGCCTTGTGCGCATGCGGGGGATTACTGAGGTACAATTCCCTCAGAATCCCTAGAGACATATTCAGAAGTAAGCTGACGAAGTGCATGTTTCGAATTCTCATCTCCGTTACGCTGCGGGGCTTTTTTCCGATAAAAAAACTTGATCCATGCCCCCGTTTGTTTGCACAAGTGTTTGAGAAGCTTCTGGAGACACCATTCTGCGTACGTCAAACAATAGAAATAAACATTCCGAACTCATTCATCTTTAGAACATTGTTTTCCGTAGAGAACATCACTTATATTGCACGAGGCCAATATAGCGAATGAACCTGTAATGTACTATCTAGTGATAAAGCGAACCGAAAAGTTAATTGCTCTTCACAGCTTAACGACTGATAGCTAAATTTCAAGAAACTGTAACAGTAACTTTAACGGAGTCACCCACTATGTGTGCATTATAATGCAACCATTTCAGAGAGTAAAAATCATTCGCCTTGACCGAGGGATCCGGGTTCGAATCCCGGTCAAGGCGAATGATTTTTACTCTCTGAAATGGTTGCATTATAATGGACTGATAGCTATTTGAGTATCAGTAACTACACGTATGTACTCGACCTCATTTTTGCGATAGCTCCTTGTTTGTCGTAAATTATTACTGTACTTATATACCGGAATTACCGTAAACATAAATAAATGTATGCATTAAAATAATACATAAAACTTATACAATTTATTTTAAGAAATAATATGACTATGTCGCATTAGTTCTGACAACAATGAGAAGGGGGATCATCTTAGGAAATAATAGGCACACGCTGTCGAAAATAGGGGTTTACAAGATTAAATTCCCACAAAACACTCTTCAAATCTGGAGTCCAAACGCACACCTACAGGTAGCATGCGCCCTTGAGCCAATTGATGTGTAGGTGAATGTATATAAAGTTTATTCTATTTGTGAATTTCCCGTCCGAAATGCGTAGAATACTAATCGGTAATAAGTGTGTGAATTGCATGTGTTCCTGCCCTGTTTTAATGTTTTTTACAATCCTACTTGTGTAGGCGTAGGAACAGCTACTAACCATGTAATACTCGTAATATGTGTAGGCATGTTGCATGAATGGTGTTCGGTCGCCGCCTTTCCGCGCAATTTTTGGTGAATCTCGTGGTACTAGGTGCATGAGGAAGTAAAGGATTTATATGTAGATAGGCTGGTGACCTACCACCCACTGCCACACGTCCTTGCGACGGATTGCGGGGTATTTTGTAGATGTAGATGCTGCAAGTCAGCGGAACGCGTTGCACTGTTAAATAAAGTCTGTGGAAAATTACAAACTCTTTAATATAGAACATCTTCAATGTTTATCACACGTTTGGCATGACACGTATTGGCATGATGTAGATTTCCACTGAATTCTCCCCTCAACTAACCTGTTCGAGCCTTCCTTTTTTCGCTTTCACATCACTCCACATGTCATGTATGTATTCCGGGATCTCCCTCTGCATCTCTTCCCGTTCATTTTTCCTTCCATAGGTTTCTCCCTTAAACCGTCGTATTTTAAAATTGTTGAGAAAAATTTATCCCTTCTTCTTATTCGGTTCTCTCTTGCTCTATTCTTCGAAACTCTGGCAGAAATTCATTTATTTTTCGTGTGCTGATTTATTTTTACTGTCTCAGTAGATAAATATGTTTTCATTTTCAAAACACGGATGTTATCTGGTCCATTATATAGTATAGAGAATTTCAAGGATATGATTGGAATGTCGGACGTTTTTACAACATTTTGGTGAATTTTATAAGTTCTCAATCCACCCAGATCAAATGAACGTGCCATTAAATCCAGATTTAAGATGCGGTTAAGAAATTCACGCAATTTATCAAATCTTAATGGGTCAAACTTTCACGAAATATTTCTATGGCGTTCCTGTCCCACCTCCGGTTCTCGAGGAATGGTACACACACGGATAGCTACAGGCGGACCAAAGGCTGACCTCAACCAGCATACATTTTTTAATGAACCGAAAAAAATGCGTGAAAATCGTCAGATCGCGAGAGTCGATGGCACTAAAAATGGCAACCCTGCCCCAAAGGAAGTGGCCACGCGGGGAGGACTGGTGGGGTTGGGGGTGCGCGGAAGGGTTCAAAACCCTTACCCTTCCCCATCTCCCACACCCACTCCCGTTCGTTTTCACTCGTGGTGCCGCCGCCCCTTTTCTTCGCCTGCCCTTCGCCTCCCTAGGCATTCCGGAGCAGAGTCGGCATAATTTCGCGCGCGGCCCTCCTGCAGTGGACGTATTTATAACCGCGCCCTTTCCCCCTCCCCCCCGCCCCAGCTACCTTTTTTCCTCCCCAGGATTTTCCCTTCCTATCCTGGCCCAAAATTTTTATGTGCGGAGGTAAGGGAAGTCGTGTGTGGGGGGGGCGAGGGATGGTTGGGAGGGGGAGGAGGAGAGGAGCGAAGGGATAAATTCAGGGCAGGGATGGAGAATAAGGCGTTTTATACGGGGATTTTCGTCGCCGGTCGGGGAGATGGAAAATTGGAGGCGCGGTGGTCGTGGAGTAAATGAAAGGGTAGGAAAAGGATTGGGACACCATTAGGTTTATTAAGCAAAAAAAAAAATAATAATATAGCGTCCCTCTCCACTATTAACGCCGTGGAGATATTTTAACGTCGATTTGACGGAAGAATTTTAGAAATTTATTCCCTCCAGTTTTCTGTGAATCGAGCCCCTCCTTGCTCTTGTTTCCTAAAAGGGTGACCATCCAATGAGCACTCCTTTGGGGGCTCCCTAACTCCTCCGACATAAACCCATCCCCCACCAACTTTCTCCATGCCTCCCCCTTTGATCCTGTCGAAACCTCAATATTATTTTTTTTTCTCTTTTCTCAGAATGGGCGCAAAGAACCATTCATTTGGTACAGGAAAGCAAGATAGAGAGAGAGGGAGAGAGAAAATGGGGGTGACTAAAAAAACGTATATCTTTCTCCTTCCTGTTCTTATCCCCATTAATTCCTCCTGTCTTAGCTTTTCCCATTGTTCGCGCGTTCCCCTCCCACTTCACTTCCACCCACCGTTCTCCCCTTTCACTCCAACCCCCCCCCCCCCCTTCCTCTTTCCCTTTCGACCCCTTCGTCAGTCCTCGTTCCCCCCCCCTTCCCCTGTCTCCAATTCCAACACCCCCTCTCCTCATGCTCTACCTCAGGGTCTCCGTTTTTCTTTCCCGCCCAACCTTTCGAGCTTTCTCCTCTATTGTCATCCCTTCTTGCACCCTTTCGTGCCGGAACATTCTTCGTTCATATTTCACATTATCTTCATTAGTGAGGTTACCCGCCAATGAGTTATAATTGGATTCCTAAGTTTTGCGCCCTCTCATTATTCCCTCCTCGCCCACTCGTGTCGGGTGAAAGAGTGACCCTTGAGATCAAACGGAAATCGGGGATTCGGAAACGATGAAAAAAATAACATTCCTACATCCATTTGGGAGAAAAATTCATAGTTTATATAAATTAAGTCGCTTGACTGATGTTCACCATATGTCACTCTATATTAAGCAGTGATCTTACGATAGTTCTCTCTATCCGAAACAGCATAAGAGATCGATCGAATAGTTCAACTACAATAATTAATCATCATGTGATATGTGATCAGTACTTTTGGTCATCTTTTACACTTCACCCCATCACCGTAACGATAACGACTTTCCTGATGATTATTCTTGGACAAATATCTATGGTAAATCGCACTGGTATCTTATTTATGAAGTGACTTTTAATCTTCTGATTTGCAGAAAAGTTTTATGTTGGCATTTCCGCGATATATTTGGTTAATTCACGGAGCTACCATGTCTTAGGTTCTACCGTGAGCGTCATCAATGAAAATTTATTGCGTGATTCCAAAACATTCATGGCCGTAGATCAAATTATTCGATTTTTTTTATGCTTAGGATTAACATAAAAAATGAACTCGCGGGTCGTTTTTCATAATTATGACTGTAAATTCTTATTCTTTATCGCATTCCAATTTTATGATTTGTTGACATTTAATTTTCAGCACCTATTTCTCTGTCGATAACGATAACAAAAATTCTCAACAATATCAATCCGTAGATGTGACAGGCTGCGTCACTCCTATTTACTCTTTTCATTCTGAAGTTACAGGATATTTCATCATGTGGCTCACAAGGAAAATTCGGAATAAGTTAGAATGGCGTTTGTTTGATGGGTACAGCGTTTAGGCCTCAGCGTGCACCGTAGCTGTCGACTCGTATTGAAACGTCGGTGAATCATTTCGTAAAAATTGGTGGTTTCGGAAAAAAATGCCGAAGTCTCTACTACACTCTATGACTCTTTCTAACAATTTTTCCCATATTTATTTGTTTTTGACGAGTTATCTTGAAAGGCGGCTTACGGTTAAAGTCATACTTTATTATGCGGAAATGTTTTCATCGCTCAGAAAAATGTTTCGTGGCTGACTGAATGGGTCGAACTTGATGAATCTATGTGGTTTCCATGTGAATCAATGAATTTCCTTCCACAAGAAATTCGAGGGAAGATCAAAATAGATTCCCCATATAGCCATTTTATTTACTTTTCAAAATCCTTGTTCGAATCGGGCGTATTTCCCCGTTGTGCCGGCAAATTGACGAGGACTTCTGCGCCTGTCGGTGAATTAATATCATTTCTCGCAAGAAACTTCGAAAGGAAAAATTTTCGAGATGAAATCGATAAACGACGCAGACGAAAGAATTCCAATGAGTTGCATCTGTTTACGTCGACGACTGTTTTTTTCTCGCGTAGGTCGACGTGAATCTAATCTGCTGAGTGGCTCGAATTACCCATCCTCGCTAAACCGTCGCCGCAAGTGTAGAGTCACGCGACCATCGCGCCTGTAAAATTCCACAAGGGTTCTCGTTTCCCGTGCTAACGAGTTTTCAAAGCGGGAGGAGGATGGTGCCAATTCCTTAATTCCTTTCTTTTGTTTCCCTCATTCAATTCAGTCTACTTGTACGCGTCCGTTCCACGCCTCTCCGTCCCCCTCTCCACCTCTCAACTCTCATCCCCGACCTTCCTCCATTATTCTCCTCTCCCTTCCACAGCCCCCTCCATTCATCACCACCACCTCCTCTTCTTCTTATTCCCAATTCATGGGGACGCTTTTATGTACGCCACGTCGTCGTGCTACGGCTGGGACGGGGGTCGGCCAGACCCTTTGCTGTATTCATGTTACGTACAGGGTTTTTTTCGGAGTCAAGTTTCGCCTCAGTTCTCCTTCCTTCCTTCTTTTGTAGTAAGTACGTACTGTATCCATAGTCTTTGGGGGCCAATGAACCGTTGGTCAATAGGACGGGCTCGTTTTTCGAATGTCTTGATGTCCTTAAAGAAACCTCTTTTTTTTAAAAGATTAATGAAATATACCGTGAGTGTCTTTTTTGTGGAGGTTGTGCAAAAATAGGGATGGTGGAAATTTTGGCAGTCCTTAGATCTCTCTCGAAGGTTTAAACTGAAGCTAATTTCACGGTCAAATCAACCCTTTTGCAGACAGCCAAATCTAAGCCTGTATGCTTTTAAAAATGGTGCAAAAAAGAACACTGCCCACGCTTCCCTGGCGAAACTCTCGGCCGGGGTCAAAACTTTCAAATTTCGCGATGATGGGCACACCCTCGCTTTGTTGTGTTGTCAAGGTAAAAATAGAGACATAGTATCTCCGAGACTACCTGGGATGTTACATATTCTTGAATTTATATTCTGGAAAAAAATGAGGTCTGTAATGCTTACAGTTTTATGCTACTATTTGAATCTTTACTTATAGGGCTTGATACTTTTTCGCAAATTCATTTGGTAACGCATTACTATTATAGGTACTTTCATTAAAATTGCATTAGTTTCTAAAAATTGATTCTTTTCAATATTGAGTTTTGTATCTTCTATATTTTTTATTTGCTCCCTAATATTCATTTACGAAACTATTGTTAATGTATTTTTTCGGAATACAAGTCTGAGTACAAGTACTGTCGGAATAGTTGTATCTTCTTACCCTGTATTTACAAAAGGTGTGTTAACAGTCAATGCTTTCCAGTACATTTAGTCCTGAACCTGCAGCGTAACTAAACTGGCACTCGGTTGAAAGGTAATGGTTGCAGTTTTTAGGTGTGGTGAAAAAATTTATGCGGAGGAAGTGCATTCTCCTTCACGTGTGAATGGCGTTACAGGTAGTGATTGAACTCTTTACTTTCTTCCTTAGAGACACAGATGCCCTTTCGTCTTCTTTACCGACATGTGTTTTATAAGTGTTAATCGACAATTAACAACCATTGAAAGGCAAATTACACGTATTATACGAATAATCCCACAATTTTCAAAAAAGTTTAGTTCCTTTAATGATGCATATGATAACAATTATTTCGAAAAGATTTGGCATTTTATTAATTTGTTTGTTTGATTCTTCATTACAATTATTAGTAATTCAGTCCGTAGATTGCTTGAATGCATCCACTCACAAGTATCTGATGCAACGTTAAGTCTTCTCACACTGTGGAATTAATCGGTAACTTTTCCGTTATACATAATCTTCCTTGTACTTACCAAATTTCCGCTCTATCTGTGCATTTTAATTTTCACGTCTACAGCCAGCCATGGATTTTGAAGGCTTCCATTCTTCTACGGTTTGCTTACCCTAAGACCAAGTTTTGCCATGTCCTAGATTCATCGAGTGTCATATTCAACACCGGATGTATTTACCTTTTGGCATGGCAAGTGCTTATTTTTTGTACATTAACTCTTTGATTGAAATCTTTTGAACTTACTATCCGTAGAGCTTTATCCATTCAATGCCACAATGCTTCCGGGGGCAGGAGAAAGATTCCACTTTAAGTGGTCCTTTTCTCGCAACACCACAGGATTTCAGGTCCGTAAGGAGCAATGTGATTTCAGGCTTTTTGCGGGTCAATATTTAGTTAATGCCCGTTCAAGGATTGTCGCAACTAAGACCTCTTTTGTCTTTTTTCACTAGTGACATTTTGATAACTTCCACAGTCACCCGTTAATCCTTTGATGCCAGTTCATTGTACTTCTTTTATTGGCTTTCCCGAGCATATGCATGTTGATTAGTGCCGTGGTTTCATTCTTGTACAACCGCTTTGGTAATTTTTTTTCACTTCTACTTTCATTCCGTCGTTCATTTGCCTTCTTCTGTTGATCTTTTTACTCTAAAATTTGTGGCTTATCCTTCTGTCGATATCTTTTCGATCGTTTCCAGCAATTTGAACATTTTGTCCCACTTAACCCAGTCATGGGCTTTCGGAAGTCCAGGATTGTACTTCCAACAGAGTGCTGGCGTGCCTTTCTCCGCCATTATGCTAATCCGGGTCATTGGTCTTTTTATTTGCAATGATGTCTATCTTATTGTGAATTTTTTTGCCGATGTATTCTTTCCAACCTTTTCTTTCCTTCCGTGTTTGTTGTAATTGTCCATACATAAGTATGTCACCTATTTAAAAAAATGACATCTTCCTGTATTTTTAATATATTTTCCATTATTTTGTCAGTATTGATATTCCTAGGTAATTGAGGACCTTTAATTGACTCCGATTACCTCTAAATGAGATTTCTTTGCCATCTTACCCCTGTTCACTTAAACCTCTTAAAAATCCCACCACAATTCTCTCCCATTCTCCTTCTCACGTTACTTTCGTTCCTCCCTTGCTTCCTTCGCCACCAACGGAACGAAATTCCCCAATAGTCGGTTATTTGGTGCTGCAGATCTCCCACAGACCGCCGCGTGCGTGTCAATTGTTAAAGAGAAGATTCCTAAGGGAAATGGATGGGGATGCGAACGGAAGAGGAATTGGTTTTTTAGAAGGCGTGACTTCGGTGTGCGTGAGCGTTTGCTTTTGTGTGTTTCCCAACATAGGGCAGGATTTTTTATGGGGAAGGAGGAGTGACAATGGTTGCGGGACCGTAGTAAGCAGTAGACTTGACAGAATCGCTTGATATGTACGGCCGGTCGAAGCGGTGGCGGCAGGAGTAGCTGCTCTTCGCCCGCCGCCGTTTGTCTCTCCTTGTTCTTTTCCTCTCTTCTGTAGTGTTCCGAGAAAGGGTTTAATGTTTTTTCGCCAGCAAGAAAATAAAAGCGAGAGAGGTCAGGTGGGCTTATCGCCGGAGTGTTTCCTTGGCTTGGTGGGGAAGTGAGAGGCAGGAGGAGTGTGGCCTGGGTTTTCGTACGAACGCCGAACCTTCTGAGTGTGGATTGAGGGAGAGGCTAAAGGTTTTCGGTTTTCTTCTCGGAGCATTATTTCTTGCGAGAACGGGGACATAAGGGATGACCTGAAGAAAAGAGGGACGGGCCCTTTCCCGGCGTGGCGGGGGAGTGAATTTTTCTGTTTGCTCTTGAGACTCCAAAAGAGGCATTTCTTAGTACTAAATAGCTATCAAAAGAAGCATTTAATTCTAATAATTTATTTTAAATACTATTTATGATTTCCAAGTCGTGCGAATGCAACTGCTAAAATGGTTAGGGTGACTAGCGTATAAAAAACTTTCCTCTATTCTGGGAAGTATATTTTTATGTTTTTTGACTTACAGTGGCTTCCAATTGTACTTTGACATATTGAATTAGCAGAATAACTATAGATATAAAAACTGCGAGAATCTTGGCTTTATCGAGGGAAACTTCGAATTCTTCTGAAAAATGAAATCCATTGCCATCCACGAAGAGTAATTTAATACACGGGTGAACATTGTGCACCTAGGGAGAAATTAACCTCAGTGCCATGTTTAATTGTTGAATGTAATAGGATAGGCATTGCATACGACCTCATAATTCAATATGTGAAAGAAGGTTAGCATTGTGGTGAACTCACGTCATAGAGAGATAGCAGGTAGTATTTATCATAGTTTGAAAAATGCGATCGAGACGAGAGAGATTAATCACTCGAATGAGGTACTGGAATCAAAGAGAATAATGACGCAGCTACGATATTAATTGAACTGCGTAGAGGATCATTAAGTACGGGGCATGGGGAAACTGAGTGCTTTGAGGAATTACATGCAACGGAGATGATAGGGCAGGTCCAAATATATGCATGCAGCAGAGATACGTTCGCCCAACAGTCGGAAGTTACGTGAAGACATTTTAAATCACTCTTTGAAAAAGATTCTCTGGGAAGGACTCGATGAATAGGCGGAAGTGAATCAATTCAAATGAAACCAAATGCATTCGGACCATGTGCTGGTTCTTGCGCCATTGTGTACGGTTTGTTCTTTCTACACGGTTGGGCAGCGAGAGCATCGATCAAAAGCTTCGCTGGCAGTTTGGACGGCCCAAATTAGGAACGGATTATTTCCCCGATAACACACGGCAGTCGATATTTCCTATCCGCCGGGGATTATGCGAGGAGTGGGTCGACTGACGGGTCACCGAATTAGAGAGTAAAGCAGAGGTGTGCATTGAAAACTGCTAGTCGATATTTTTCGAATGATGACCAGTCGATCGACCAGCATAGAGGGAGTTAAAAAGGATTTAAGTGGATTTTAAGATAAATAAGGTTAATAATCGCCACTCCTATGTTTGAATCTAGGCTGTTCGTCATTTTCTTTGATGTAACTTTGTCGTAGGTAATCGCTTTACACACTTTTGCTCTTTTCATCGGATTATAGTCTGTTGCACCCGATTGCTTTGAAGTTGGATGGATACATTCAGTTGGAGGTGTACCGCCTCTGTATATTAGAATGAGATTTGCTATGGAAACTATGTTCGTAGCGTCTGTTTGTGGATTAGGAATATGTATCGTCGATTGGAAAAAGAAAAATGACCTATCGGAAAAACTTGAGTAATGGCAGATTATTGATAAATTCTACGGGCTATCATTTCAAAATTTTCATGGTGAATTATACGTTTTTATGTCCATTTTCTGCTAGAATGACGGTGTGCTTGTTTGACACTCATTTAGTTTTCCAAAACACTTTGAAAGGAGTATTACTTCATAATTTCATTTACTAAAGAGTATGACTTTCATTGTTTCCCGACTATCCAAATATTTGTAAGCTTAAGCTCCAGACGGTTTTATTTTGATCTTGATATTAAATAGTTTAAAGGCACGTAATGTAATGCGTAAACAACTACAAGTAATTCAATAAGGATTAAAATTAGGGGCTCCACTCTCTTGAGCCTTTTGTGTTGTTTTAAGCTGTTGCGATTGTTTTTCAGAACATTGCGTTATGTATGGGATGAGGATTAACCACCATAAAATGGCAGTAATGAGATTCTCGATAAGTTGGTAAGCTTAATTGAAAGTTGAATTGGGAGGAAACAATGGAGCAAGTTGAGTAGTTTTTGTGTTTTTGCAATAATTTGGAGGAAAAGGGGATTATTAGTTGGGACATTGGGAGAATAACTACCTTAGCAAAAGAGGCATCTGTGAGCGGAGGAGAATTTATTACAGGCGCCCAAAGTAAAAATATGAACAAAAGAGTCGTGAAAGCTTTAATATGGAGTGTAGTGTTTTATAAATGTGTGACCTGGTCTTTGAAGCAAGAGGAAGCGCGTGAATTTGAGGTTTTTAAGGTGTGGGTGCGAAGGAGGGAATAATTTGGACGAGGAAGAAGACAAACTTCGAGGTTTTTGAATGGGCTGAGTAAAGAGAGAAGGTTAGTGTGGGAAATCCGAAAAAAAGGGGAAGAAGTGGATGGAGGAAATATTGAAAATTTGTGGGATGTTGAAGGTAGCAATAAAAGGAAGGACGTTTGACAAGCGAGGCAGAGGGAGGAAGACTTTTTAGACAGGCATGAAGGTAGGAGAAGTTACGAATAAATCAAGAAATAATTAATGTTAGAGCGAAGAATTAGGGAGTTCTTCCTATATTTAAAAGTATTAGAAATTAGGAATCGTCCTAAATGTACCTTTAAATCGCTAAAATACCTTAAATGAGTGAACCGTTGGGGTTCATTAAACTTTTTTATCTTCTGATACAGCTAAAAATTACCCCGCAAGCCGGTACAAGAGCGTGTGGCGGGGGTGTAAGGTCAGCAGCCATGCAAGGATATGGGAGAGGAAGGGGAAAGATAAAAAAATAATCGGTAAAAATCTGTTAAATAACGTGCAAATCTCAAATAAAAAATGGGATGATTCACCTAAACACAATCCCAATCATGTCACCCAAACACAAATATTAGTTTGAACATTCACTCGAAAAAACTTAAATTACACGAAAGGAAGTAATTACAACAATATTTAATAGCTGGATACATATTTTCAAATCGTGTGCGAATACTGTTAAAAAGATGGATCTATTAAATGAAAAAAATAACATGCAGGATATTGACAAAATATATACAGTATCAATTCTCATTAATTCCTACGCGATTGCTGTAATATCGAATAGCACAAGGAAATAACCACATTTTAAATTTAACCTGTATTTACGCCTACGGGCAACTAGTGTCCCCCATCCTAATTCTCCCAATAGTGTCGTAACACTGCTACCTTGTTCATAACAACTTTTCACTAACCTAGCTGCTCTACGTTGCACTCCATCTAGTTCCAAAATTAAGCCTACTGCATGAGGACCCTATGAAGATCCGACCCAAGGATGTACTAGTTCAGTTGAAGTAAAAGCTATTCTGTGGAAAAGTTGCCGATGTACTTGCTTTCCTGTGTTTCGTCGGAAGGCAGCCTTGGAAACATGGAACCCACCATAAGTTTTCCTACGCATCTATATTTTTTGGAAGGGTCATTATCTCTCGTTTCTTATTGTGCCAGAATTATTGCAATGGCGTGACGTAAGAAGGCCTGCGGGTGATTGTTTGCACCCGGCGGTCGTGACATGGGAGAGGATCCCGCTGCCGACGAGTTTTATGAACGTCGGTCCGCGGATGGCCATGGAGCGGGATGGGACACACGCTCTCCCCATCTCTTTTGTTTTGTTCTTTCGCTGCGCGGAGCACTAGTCGCCCTTCCCATTCGGCGTGAAGAGGAATGGAGAGCATTAAAACGAGTTTACGACGGGGACCGTTGGCTTCCCTGCGTGCGACTCCCGTTTCCAGATAGGACAAGAACTCGCGCCCCATCCCTTCTGTTCACCCTATCTACACCCCCTTTTCCCACAGTCATACAAGTCGACAATAAGTTTTACGCTGTCGGGCTATCCCTGGTTCTTCAAAAAAAATTTTCTTGACCTTTGCTTCGGAGTGCTCTAATAACTGATTCCCGAGAAATCCTACTCAGAATTAAGTCAAGAAATTGGTTTGAATTTCAACAGTTTCAGCGAAATCCATAAAACACCTTTTGCTCTTGGAGGGCTCTTAATTTCCAGGTTTGGGGTAACTTTTCAGAGAATCAGTGAAGGACGCCCTTAGCCACTTCCAGTAGGGAATAAACTGGAGGAATAGGCGACTTATTGGAAGATTAGCTTAGTACGAATCAGACGGTACAGGTAAGGGTACCAGAGGGAGAATTGTAATGGGCTGTAGTAATTGGCAGGGAAATGTGACAGGGTTGCCGGTTATCGCCGGCACTTTTAAATATACATGCTGAGGAAATGTTAAGGGTAGCATGGGAAGTTGTGAAACCGTGAATAAAAGTGGCTGGCATGATGAGTAGAATGTATAATATAGAAAGGTTATGTATATAGATGACCAATCAAGAGTTAATAAGAGAGGCAAGGGATTGCTGATATTATAAAGCGCTTTAAGGTACGTTGCAAAATGTAGTTTGCCGCAAGGAACCAAAAGTAATATGACTCAAGAGTGGGTGGAAAGCTAACGAGTTTGAATATTGTTTACATTCTCAATCAACTCTAGTTTGCACGTTATTCGATTTATATTTACTCCATTTAAAGGTGCATGAGTATGCTAGTTTTCGGTATATAAATTTACATGCGTGTGGGTTTAAAAAGTTTTTGCATGAATATATACGCCACCATGGGTACATTTTAGCATACATATGATTTTGCATGTGGATTTGTTCTCTTTTACGGGTAGTGTAGTAGTACCTAACACTCCCCGCCACACGCCCTTGCGGTGACTTGCGGGGATTATGGAGATGTAGATTAGAATCTTAAGTAAATAGTAAATGCTCTTTTGATGCCTTCTATATAATTATTTTCCATCTGAAATGATATAGGATGGAGCGAAGGCATTCCAATCACTTCATCATGGCCATAGTATTATTGCCATACACATTTTATACGAATTCTGTATGGCATAGATAGATCAAGTAATGTAATTTATGAAATAAAAGCTTTTTCAAATAAAATTTTAATAATTTCGTTTTTCAAAAGGTTTTATATTGACATCCCATATTTTCAGTCATTACAAATGAGACGTTCGATTGGGATCACCATCTTGACAACAATGATCGAATACGTTCACCAGGGACCATTTTCTTTTTATCCTTCGCCCAGTCACAGATCTCATTGCTCCAAACCTTATTCAGGTTTTTTTTGCAGAAAGGCATAATTTAGTATTGATGAAATGATGTCGTTGCCATCTTCATGAGTCTCGCTTTCGGCTACGATGATTGAATCATCGTCATGAGAACAGTATTTTCCTGCTACGATGCCTTATTTTTTCTTCTTCATTTGCACTGCCTCTAATTTTATTTTACCACGGAAGCGTCCCACAAAATAGGGAGATTTTTCAGTTTGCATAATATATTTATTAATTTTTATATATGATATGATATTTATTCCAGACATATTTCTACGAATTAAATAGTACTCGATTTGCGCATTAACTTAGTTATGCATAGTTGAAATTTGACGAAGAATAGGACAACCTATTTTGCAGTATTTTAACAATTTTAAATCCTTTCCACATTTCTCAAACATCTACCACCTTTATCTTCATATAAGCGCCCTTTTCACCAACATTAACTTCCCGAAGTTGCCGTCTTTTGCCATCCATTTGCAGTTTCTCCATTGTCAGTCAAACGAACGTAACTATTCGGTTCTTTAGGATAATTCATAGTTGTCCATATTATTATTGCTTACATTGTTGAATAAGGAAACAATTATAATTGCCTGTATGTGACCCAGTTGTCTCGATGGTGAGTTTTAGAGTAAGCTAGTGTCTCAGACACAAGTCAATTGCATGCATTCCTTTTTTAAAATTTTCCATGCATCCTGTTGGTTGAATTAGACGTTATACTCATACTATGGAGTCCATATTTAAAGGGCTTGTTTTTTATTAATTAATAATTTAATTTTCCGCAGATTTAAGTCTTAACTTCATTTAATATGGACATCACACAATTTCTACGAAGTAAAGCCTGAAAGTGTAAAGTATAGCTATACTATGGCGTTCTGTTCATGTTTGGAAAATAGCAAAATTTACTGATTTATTTGCTCATTGCAATCAGAAGTTTCTTTTAACGTGAAAAGTCAGTAACATTATAATGTAAAGACTCTTTTATACTAGGGGCAGTCAAATGAATACCGAACACACAGTCTATCAAAAGCTAGAGGCTAGCCTTTTAGAAAAATATATAGTATTTTAGTAATAAATAATATTTTGTATCAATTTTTCCATAGAGTTTAACTTGACGTCCCTGTCCGTCTCAAGACTGATTTCAGGTAATTATTGAGTGAGGTACTGGAGAGTAGAGCTCATCCAGGGACTGGAAGAGGGGTGTGAAATATCGATTGGGGTATGAAGTGGGGAGAGAAGGGAGGTTATAGGGAAACCCTGTTTGGCATTGCCTTTCACGGAAGGTTATTTTTATCTAGGGGTCACATATGCATTCCTGAAGAAACGAGGAAAACACTCCTGTGATAGGTCCTCAAATTTTCAGAAATTGGAGTCTCGTTTTCCGTGGATATTTTGGGGGATTATCTCACTAAATATCTTCAAATGAACAATTTAAATTTGATTAATGGTAATTTATGTACTTGAATGATTGAATAGAAGGAATGAGTTACTCAATTTTGAAACAAGTCTAGCATGTGAACGATCGCATGTGGTAAACGTTTGCAAAGGAGCCCACTTCATGTACGTCAACAGTGAATGCATTTAGGAATTTCATCAGGAGCAAATCTTTATTCATAAGTTTTTAAAAACCATTCTTTGCAATGTTTATTGTTTTCGACAGATCTTGGGATGACCACCCTTCTTGGACGTGGTCATTTTGCATATCGTATCTGGGATTGTGCAAAAAGATGCGATTCCTTAGTTTTTAGATTTTATCCTTCTTTTATTCGTCCTTATGGGCGATTAGTGGGAAGTTAGGTATTTTAAAGACTGCTGTTATCTATCATTGGAATTTAAAAGGGTCTCCGTTTAACCCAGTTGTGGTCATCCCCACCTACATCCCCCTTCCCATCTCTTCTTCCTTCCTAGAGCCCTTAGGATATCCCCGCAAAGGAATCAGACCCTTCTCAAAACCTCAGACTTTCCCATTTGGCCTCCCTACTTCTTATCCTACTAATGCCATTCCGGAATCTTTCCGAGACTCCCCGCCTACTCCCCGGCACCCGTGGCTCTTTTGCCAACGGCCGAACCATGGATATCGCCGGCGGGCACACTCCTATCTGGGCGTTCTCAGCCGCTTCCCAGGAGTTGGCTTCGCCCAGCTCACCTCGTTCCGAGCCCTTCTCTCCCCCTCTTGATGGGATAAATGAAAAAGGAGCCGATGAGGTGGTCACCGTCACGCTCTCGGAGATGACCAATCTTTGCTGCTCCACAGCAGGACTACGCTTCTTCCTGCCAGCTCCTCCACCCTTCTCCTCTCCTTCTTAAAATATACCTTTCCTTCGTCCCTACTAGTTTTATTGAAAAAAATATGGAACATACAGGGTTCGCTCAGGAAAAAAAATTATTACACTTTTACATATCTTAAGCTAATATTCCTCAAAATAGGACCCTTGTGAGTCGATGCACTTGTTCCAGCGGCGTTCCCATTCCTGGAACGCTCCCGCGAAGGCATCATCGGGAACCTCTCGAAGGCACGTCGTCACGGCCTCTTTGACGGCGTCCAAAGTCCCGTATCGCGTTCCTTTCAAACTCCTCTTTATCTTCGGGAACAGAAAGAAGTCCGGTGGTGCCAAGTCCGGGCTGTAGGGCGGGCGCGGCAGCGTTGCCACGCCGTGCTTGGCCAAGAAGTCCGACACGACAAGCGCGGTGTGAGACGGCGCATTGCCGTGATGCAGCCGCCAGATGTTTTTGATCGCTGGCCGGACGCGGGCGACTCGTTTTCGAAGCCTGTCGAGCACTTGGACGTAAAATGCAGCATTTACAGTTTGTCGTTCAGGTACAAATTCGTAGTGGACGACTCCCCTTTTGTCAAAAAAGACTTATTTGTCAAGACACTTATTTTCACAACGAACCCTGTATCTACCATTTTTATATAAAAAATGGCGAAAAAATATCAATAAATGATTAGATAGCCATGGTATTGTAATTATTACCTAGTACTTTACATAAGCGATACAAGAATGTGGGACGAAGATATAACACTAGAAAAATAAAAGTAATGAACATTTAATGAAGTAGAAAAACTAAATTAAATATCAAAGTCGGAGAGAATAAGCTAGAGTTATGAAGCAGTACTTTAGAGGAAAATGGATCTAATATTTGGTCCTAAGACCTATAAATAATAGGAAATAGGTAATAGGAAAATAATTCCCTTCTCGAAATAAATACTCGCAAGAAGAAGAGAATTGATACCAAACAAGTAAGGATGTGAATAAAAGATTAGGAAATACTTCAATATGGTGCATATGGCGCTGTGTGAATGCCAAACTTGGATTTTGATGCAAGAGAGTGAACGTAGATTGGAGGCTTTTGAGATGTAAGTTTGGAGTAGAGTGGAGAAGATAAAATGGACGTAAAGGAAAACAAAAGATAAAATTCTAGGCATGGCAGTGGAGGCGAAAATGTTGTTGGGAGAAATTTGGAGAAGGGAAGACAAGTGGAATCAGGAGATACTGAGAGCATCGGGATACTTAAGAGGATAAAAGAGGTGAGAATGATGGGAGAGTGAAATGGAGGGAGGAAATGAAGCCATTTTGGATATCATTAAGGGAGGCGAAAAGTATCAAGGGTTATTAGAGGTGTTATTGTAATACCTATTTAGCAATAGAGGTATTCGGGGGAAGAATTGGGTACACTGAAAGAAAATGTGAAAAAAGGATTAGTAAAAACCGCAGTACGGAGCCTTTCTGCTTTATGGATATGAGACCAAGTCTTTGAGGCATGAGAATGAGCGGCGTGGATTGGAGATTTTTGAGATGTAGGTGTGGTGGAGAATGGAGAAAATAAATCGAATTCTGAAGAGGAAAATGAAAAGCAAACAATTAAGTTTTAAGCACGGTGGCCAGAGAGAGGAAGTTGCTAGGGAGTTTAGAAAAAGGCAGAAAAAAGTCGCTGGATGAAATATTGAAAGATAATGAGTTTTTAAAGGACGCGATACAAAAGAAAATGCTTGGTAAGCGAGATATAGGAAGGCAGAGAATAGGCTATTTAGACAGCATGAAAACAGTCAAATACTCAGCAGAAATAAAGAATGAAGTACTTTTGGGCAGGCATGAGAAAGTTCTCGCAATATGGTTCTAGCGGGTTATGTAGGATGTAAAGGGCGTTAGTGTCAGCCCAAAAACTACCTTTAATAAGAAGAATAACTGGTATAAATAAATTTTGAAGTAATTTTGGGTCATAATACAAAATAAATTTCTACAAAATAATATGGAACTATGAAACGAATATTTGCCCACTTTACTGCAAGCATGGCCCTGATATATTCTGAAAATGATTGGGGGAATAATTTTCAAATATATTTGGAGTGTCCGGCTAAGATATATTGACCGTGTGCTTTCTTTCATTGTCATGAATCAACGTAATATCAGCCAATGGAACCATCAACCAATTAAATAACATCAAAGTAACATCAATCTATGAAGTAAATGAATCAGAAGTGATTTATTTTGCGAAGAAGACAGTAAGAGTCATTTTTAGAATTGTTCTGAAGCAAGACGGCTATAATTTTTTCTTTTAAACTTACAGAACACCGACAAATGCGTACAAATCTTACTCTTCTTGCCAATGAAGTTAAGCTTCTTGCATACTTTACTCAATAAACTCATATAAGTTCTTAATAAAAATAAGCCTTGGAGAAAAAACTATCCACATAAAGAAATAGCTGGTAAGAATGAAATCTCTAAAATCACGAATGTTCACAAAAATGAAAGTCATCTGCAAATTATGTGTTAAATAATTCAACCACCCTTTCTGAATTAAAAAAGAACAAGAAAAAATATTTTGCATCAACTCGCTGCTCAACTTTAACAAACGACTTTTATAAAATATTCAATAAAATTAAAATCATAGCAATTAACGCTATCACATCCAAGCAGACAAAGCGATTAATGCTATAAATAGAGAAAGAGAATAGGTAATCGTAATGAAAAGGTTTCAATCAATGAAAACTCCGGAATTTCCGGAATGAAATGTTAATGAAATCATACGGACGTAGGAAAAAATGTCCGGCCGATAATGACTCGGTTAACAATATCTTTGATTATACAAAAAATGGGCATCACGAGAATTGAAATATTGTCAAACAAAGTTAGGAAGGAGCCATAAAATAAGAAAAGAAAATAAATATGCCAATATCTAACACTGCCGGACGCTACCGGAAGCATGTCGCACGAGAAACACAAAAAAATCTTACACAGTACGAGTATGATTTGTACGGTACACGTTTCAAGTTTATGTTTTTTGACCCTCAGATGACCTTGAATCGGTTTCCCGTCTCCCCCTATCCCTTTCTTTCCCTTTATCCCCACTTCTGGGTGGGTCTACCCGTGAGTTCCATTCTTGATGCACTGAAACGAAACTAGTCGACGAATAAAGTTTTATTTCTGTAGAAAGCAAATATAATATTTAATTTTTTAAGTTCCATTCTTCTCCAGTGGACAAAATTTTTAATGTATGGTTGTATTACACTTTATGAGTTGACCACTCTGTCCGTTAATATTTATTGGGGGGTGTATGTATAATTTGTGATAAAATATTATTGCCTTTAATATTTGCCATTTACGTTCCTCATGACGTGGTACTATATTAAACGCTACGGCGTTGAAAAACTCCTTCGAAATTAATGTGATTGTCACGCAAACAGTTGTCTTCGTGTAAGAGAAGTCTCCAATTTGTATGAAATTCACATAAGTGTCACAATTTGTTTTTGTCTTCTTAATTATCAACATCAGTTGTCGTGAGTCCTGAAATTAGGATGATGCAACTTTTTACTTTTGTTTCCCTCTCAAGTATTTCCTTTTTATCTCCATCGTTTTTCGGTTTCAGGTCTGCTAATATTTGCTCCACATCTCATCCTTTACCTTATAGCTATTTTACCTTTCTCTTTCTTAAATTTTACTTCTGCAAGCTGTCATGCCTTGAATTATGTCCGAAAAGTCTGTCTTTTCTTTTCAAAATCCGTATGATCTCGTTTCTTTCCATGTTCCATGTAGTACTTCTTCATTGATTAATTTTTTGATCCATCTAATGTTCATCATTCCCCTCTTTCGCCAAATTTTCCATTGATTCCAATATTATTTCCTCTTTCTGCCGCCGTGCGTTTATTATTAAATGAAGTATACCCCACAGAAGAGGTGTCTTGATCCGATATCTTCCGATCTTTTTTGGATTTCGAGTTGTACGTTATGCCCTGTGTGTAGATATTCTTTCGTAATTAATATCTCTTGACCTGCACCGTTCTCCTCTTTCCTTCTTGTTTCTCCGTTGTAGGTGATTCTCTATGCCAAAAACTAAAGCTTTCCGTTTTTGTACCCTTTTTATGCTATTGAAATTAATTGCCATTGATCTGTCTGATATCTTCATTTTAAAATCTATTCGTTGAAAGTCCTTCGAACTATCCACAGAAATTTTCTATTGGCACTGCTTTAATACATTCTTATTCACTAGGTGCTAGGTTCACTAGAATGCTTTTCGGAGATAAAGTAACGCTCTCGTGTCCTGAATTCTTCGCATGCCTCTTCTGTTCTTCTGTTAAATATCCTGATATCGGTATATGTTTGACAGCAGTAGGTTCTGATGGCATTAACGCTATTTAAAGTCATTGACAGACATTTTCGAATGATACAGCAGATTTAATTTGATTTCCAAAATGCAATATTCCAACCGAGGACCTTTGAACGCAAAATCTTTGTTGGCTATTGCTCCAAGTTTCTATTGCTTAAAGTTTTCTTTTGCTAACCGAAGTCGATGTAGAAATAGAGAGCCCCAACGGTGTAAGTCTACTATTAGGTAGAGGTGCAGGGAGATGACTCCTTTTCGTGTTTTTACATAGAGTCAATACTTTTCACTCCTTATTACACTTGCAAAGGCTATCTTGACATGAAAAGGATCGTGAATCGAATTTCCTTCATTCTTCAATTCGTCCACCAAAACTACGTAGGGACGTTTTGAAATCAATTTCTGTTCGAACGAATTTAAAAATGATCGTTGTCTTGGCTCTTCTAGCTGCTTTGGCAAAAGGTTGATAAAAATGGACCTCTAATTCTTAAATATCTGCCAGAATATACCTGTACGCAGGGAGTGGAAACAACATTATTTGGCAATAACGAAGGAATTTGGATTGAAGTAATAAGGATCACTTTAGTAAACGGGAGATCTATTCCTAGGAAACTGCGGGAGATGCTGCAACAGTAAATAGAAACGGGGTCATACGCCAATTCGCATTACAATGCAATAATTCCAAAGGGTAAAAATTGTTCACCTTGACCGGGATGCGAATCCGGGATAGATGTATGGCCAAGAGCTTAAGCTAGTTGGGTTACCGAGGCGTCAACTTAGGCTTTGCATTTTTTACACTTTGAAGATGTTGCAGGGACATCTCTTTTTCAGACGAGTCTCACTGGAAGCACCTAAATGAAGGAATTCAATTATTCAAATCAATTTCATTAATCAGGTGTACCTCTAAACGAATTAATTTTTTGTTGAAAATCTAAGACTGCCATTTCCACATTCTAAGTTTTATGCAAAACTATTTTCTCTGGTCGAATTATGTACTATGGACTTTTATACTATGTAAATTCAGCGTATTAATTAGGAGATGTTTAGTAAAACATGTAAAACACTCTCCTTTTAAGAATACAACTTGCGTTTGCATCCCATTAAATTTTGTTTCGGAATGAATAGTATAATTCGTCTCAAATTTGCCTAAATTAACGCATTAATAGTCTCCTGTTATTAATACAAACAAGTAAGTTTCACCTTATGAAATCATATCATTGTAAAAAAAATGATGCACTCATCAATAGAAGGCTGCCGTATTTTCTATCGATGTTTTTTTAAGTAGAAATTTTCTACAAAAGTCTAGTTTTGATGGTATTAGAATAACTATTTCCTTTCGCGAAATTTAGGATTTTTTTTACTTCAGCGGCCGATGAGATTACTTGCAGTCAAGGCTTTGATCGTTTCAGTTGAGACCAGACGAAAACTCATCTGTTGACCCCCTTAAGAGTCCACTCTTACCCATTTTCCCCTGCAAAACCCTACCCCTACCGTCCACTACCCTTACCCCCGCCAGATAAATAACTTTCCGCACGCCATCCGTGGGACCACTTCTTCCCCCGAAAGGAACCCGTCACAGACCAGCAAATGCCTCCCGTTTTCCCTAGTCCCTTCCCCCACTTTCCCACCCTCCCTTCTCCATTCCCCTGCCCTCAACGCCTCCCTCCCTCAAAACTGGAGGACGGCTCTTCCCTTCATCCGACGGCGGCCAACTTCATCTCGCTTCCAATCCCATCCCGGCCGGGACCCTCCCTCGAGACCCACTTCTTCGGGGACCGGGGGTGTGAGGAAGGTGAGGGTTTCTCTTCCCCCTCGACTAATTTCCCAGCCGGATCCTTTCAGCGCTAACTCTGGTCTCCCTCTCACGTCTCCTCCCCGCACCCACCTCCCATACACACTTATACATATATACCAGCGGAGGCCCGTGAGCAAAATGGTGGAGTAGGCTCTCATGAGATCAACACCGTCATAAACATCCAATTCTAAGGACATTTGATATTCTAGTTTTTTCAAGAAGAATAAATATTAATGAGTCTCTATTGCATATGACTTCTGCCAAGAAATTTGTAGTTACTTATCGTATCTGTTTGTTATGGGTATTTTTTCACGGAAATGTACCCTACACTTGCACTTGAGGTTGGTCGCTTATAATTATTAAGGGTATGGAAAGCCTCCCATATTATTCCACTCAGACCACTATTATGAATTTTATTTTAGCCGCGTTAGTTCTATTTTCTATCTCACCAAAAGCACTTAACACACACACATATATTATATTTATATTCATTTACTTGCAAATACAGGAAAAGGGATAAGAGGATCCCTTATAATGTATCCTATCCCTTATATATGTCGTATATATATATATATAAGAATCGGGGCACTTGGTTATATATAAGACCAGCAAATCTCAGTGTAAAATTACGTTTCCTCGATAGCTCAAGTGGCGTCGATATCATATTTTTGCACTAGTGATTTACTCGATTCCGCTTTACCCACCTCCCCTGTGTGCGTCTTTATGTGTGTTCCTATCCCTTTTCCTTGTATCTATTTCCATGTGAATGAATATTTGTTCGCCATAGGGCGGGATTTCGTTTTTGAATGTGTGTATATACGTGGGTGGTCTGAAAAGTTTCCGTCCTAACAAAGATACAAGATGTTTTTTCCGAAATTTTCTGAGTCGGCCACCCTTGTATATATTATATACAAGGGTGGCCGCCCTTGTGTATATATTATATGCCTATATAGTACCTTATATATAAGCGGCGAGTGGTATGGTACATCATTATACATAAGGTATTAAAAGAAATTAAATTCAGAATGAGATCACATGTGCGGAGAAGTATGGTTGTTCAGTAAGGCGTAAGGGTCATTCCCCTCGTTTTCATTCCTACAAATGGTTGGATGGAATTAAACGTTCGTCTTCGACTTTGATTAATTTGTTTTCACATTTTGAGTTCTTGAACATGGAGATATATACTGAACACGAAAGACTTAGAAGGGGATAATTTTGGAAGAGGGACTTTTTTCCTGTTGCTTTTTCCCACCAGGAATTACATTGTGCTTTTGCAGCATAATTCTATCGTCAGTAGTGCTGATTGCTCCCATGTTTTCTCTGAAGTGCCGCCACTGAAGGGTGCACTGAAACCATTTTTCACTCGCCGCTTTCAATCTTCTTGTTTCCAGCGCCGGTGACTGGAACTCCTCCGGAATTCTACTTGATTTCCACCCGTATTGCCCTCCTCTCTCTTGTCAACATCCAACCCCCAAACTCTGTTTCTTCCTCCCATAGTGCCGCCTTATCATCCAATTCATTCCTCCCCTCCTGGTCCTTCTGCTCAGTGGCGGCTGCTATTTCTATCTACGTGGAGGAAAATTCGTTTGACCTGTTTGTCCGTCGAAAAATGTTCTCACCTCAATGTCATAAGCAACCTTGAGTAGGAATTTAAGAGGTGAGCTGTAGCAAATCAAATCTATCTTGCTCCAACAGAACTATGATCTCTTTTCCGCGAGTAATTTAGTTTAGTTTAACCACTGCACATTCACTTAATCTAGGAACCAATATGGTAGAATTTACTTTTTAATCTTCGGGTCTTGGCTATGTTGTGTCAAATCCATTGAGTTATATTACGTACCACATGCAAGAAAATAATTTCCCAATCTTATGTTTTGTAAGAAGCTCCTTCTAATCTGTGTTTATTGTTAGTTTTATTTTTACAGTACCTATCAATCATGATGCTTCGTAGTGAACTTTCACACTTCATTTCAACCTAAACCCTTGTCTGCATTACGTTACTTGCTCGTCAGTTTTTTATGGCGTCCAGAAAACGTATTTTTTCCTCCATTATAATAGTTTACCGAATATTATCCCTTTCATAATGGTCTTTGCAAGTCTTCCTCGTTTATCTTTTCTCTTTCCTTAGCTTAATTTTGCCTTCTTCTCGGTTGCCACATCCCAAAGGCCTTCAGCTATTATTTAAAGATGAAGTAATTCGTTGTCAATTATTTTCAGCAAATTAATCTTTTAATGAAAACACTCATTCTATAAACATTTCTCGTCGAAGATTTCTTATCGTCTATAGTAGACTTGCGACAGACTTTGTAAACATTGTAAAATTCTCTTCGCAATTCCACTTTAATTAATGGTTATTGATTGTATTCTCGAGATAGTCTCTGGGCAATCTCGGCATAAAACGAGTTGTGCGAATATTAGGGTACTAGATCTTCCTAAGAAATCATAATCTGAACAGGGAAAGTAATTGGCCCCCTCTCTACCCTAATATGTTAATTTCACACGTCATTAGGCTTAGAACTGGGTGAGCTCTACCTTCACCTATCAAATTGACCTTCGGGTCGATATCTGTGGTTATTGATTCTATGAAAATATGTCACTATGGCGTTTAGTTGATCACTGAACCTTTCTATTAAAAACATTGACTGCAAATAATTTTGCTCGAATATTATTTTTTGCATAGATTATTGATAAAAGATTTCTTATTAATTACCTTAATTTATGAGATAAGTAAAAATTTCCTTCGCGACGAATAACATTTTATTATATTTCTAGTGTTACTTGGATCAAATATTTTGAATGGGATGAAAATATTTATGTAGTAATATATAAGAGATTTTTACAAATTCACATTAAAATTTATTGAATATCCATTGGTAATTTTATTTTGGGCAAAATGAAAACTTTAATTGTAGAATTTATTTATTTTATCTATAGATTCTTTCGCATTAACTCGTTTAATCTTTCTTTTTGAGCATTCGATGAGCGTAAATGGAAGCTACTTTCAGTGTTCGTAAATAGCCCGTGAAATCTCGAGTCTCATGTCCATGGTTTTCAGGGCCGCGGACCTCAATACACTTACTTTAATTGAACTTTATTTTTGCCACTCCTTTTCTTTTTCTCTTATACACATATTCCATACCTCAAAAGGTCCTGAGTTTTTGTGGACACCCTTCTGTACTTTTCATTCAATTTCGCAGCGTACATGCTCAATCTTAGTGAGTATTATTCAATTAATTGTGATATCAATTACGCACATGTACGGAAATGTTTCCGGCGCATGAAAAGGGAAGGTAGGTTTAAAATTGAAATGGGAAAAAACCTTTCTTCCAAACAAACACATTTTCATTGTATATTTTCTGATGTGAATATCTAGACATGTGGGTTTATTTTTTTCTGTCATATTGCTCATCAATTATCTTTTTGGGCATAAAATACCTGATAAGCTTAAGAGAGAAACTCCAAATTCTTGCCTGGTGATAAGTCACAGTCAAGAATTTTACTTTTCATTTAAAATTATATCTACCAACTATTTTAATTGCTCAATCCAAATATACAAGTAGTTGGAGCGCGTGTATGCAATCGTAGTTTCTTTTAATGCAAATTATCATTAAGTGAATTTTGTAAAATCAGACGTTACATTAAGGGAATGTTGAAATAAAAATGTATTAATGAGGTGGTATTAGTCATTTTGGTTTCAACTCATTTAAACTGTTTTTCCCAAAAGACCATCAGAACATTGGAAAGCTAGCTCAATACATTAAATATTTAGAAAAATACGCTTTATGTAATTTTACTGTAGGTTCTCCTGAAACATTTTTTATCATTTAATAAATAATAGCGATTTCTTTAATTAGTGATTCATTAAGGATATTAGTTTTAAATATTAAAAATTAATTGTTAAATTAAAAGGAAGGATTTACAAAGAGGCGGAATGTTGTGAAGCTTCACCTTTTGTAAAGTTATTAAGAAAAGATCAGTAAAAACCCTAATATGGAGTGTAATTCTTAAAAACTTAGAAGTTTTGTCATTGAAGCAAGATGATGCATATGGTGATGCGAAGAGGTCTTTTAGATGTCGGTGTGGGGAAGAATGGAAAAAGGAAATTGGACGGAAAGGAAAATCAAAAATTAAATTCTGAGCCTCTTTGGGGAAGCGAGACGGTTATTGGAAGGAATCCGAAGAAGATAGGACAAGTGGATGAACGGGATACTGAGAGTCAATAGGATGCTAAATGCGGTGATAGATGATAGAATTTTAAGACAGGGAGGTAGAGGGAGGAAAATAATATGTATAATTTTGGATAGAATGAGGTAGAATGCGTGTTTAACTAAATGTTAATTGCAATATCAAGTATGGGACTTAAGGATTCTTACTAGTAAGGATATTTTGTGCCATATTAGTTAAGGGGTAATGTTGGATTCCAGAACTTATCAAAAATGCCTACCATAGCTCGGTAGATTACTAATTATGAAGATTCTCATGTTAATTGTTTATTTGGAAGCACGAGCTCGCATTAGATGCCCCAATAGTCTTCAATTCAAGCAGGTGAAAATATGCCTTTGTTCAATTACGATATGAAATTAATTGACAATTAATTAAATCTTCACTAATGCCTTCTTCACTAGTGCTGATTACGCAGTTTCACAGGCATACTTATCTGCTGCCTTAAAACCGGGATTTTGAAGAAATCTAATGCATGATGAGAAATACAATTTTCCATCAAAATGTAAACATTGAATTTTGAATTCCTAATTTCGGAATATTTAATGGATGGGCTGGCGAGAAAGAAGTCGAAGAAAGCGCGGTATTTCGGTCGATAGTTCTATATTAGACGACTACTCCGACACTGTGTGTTTTCTTATGAGTGCAATTAAAGGAAATTAAAATGGCTTGAAGAAACAAGGTTTGTTTTTCTTTGAAGCTGAATCCAAAAATGGCAGTTTTTTTCTATTTATCATCCTTCCCTGGTCTGAAAATTTTGTTGATTTTGTCATAACGTGTATCCATTCACCCAGAAGAATATCTCATTTATTTAAGTAAAAGCAAAGTTTATCATGTGACGGAAAATTTTTCAACTCTTTGAGTATTCGCAAGTGTGTGACACAAAAAGAGAGTACAAAAAATATTTAATATTTTTTTCCGGACGACAGCAGCGTTCTTGCGGTTCGCTTTAATCTAAAAGGAACGAGTTATTAAAAATAAAATGTATATTCTTTCATTCTTTTAACCTGACTCCGGAAACCTTTCCCAATACGAATATTTTTCCCTTTAGCCTCTTTTTCCACCGTTTGCCCTCGTAGGGATTCGAGGTCGGAAGGGTCGAGGGGGAGCTGTGGTCTTTAAACCTAGGAAAGGGTTAAAAGCAGGGATGTTTAAGGGCTTCAGAGGGAGCGGATAGGATTAGTGAGAAATTTTGGATTTCCTCGTGGCGTTTATGTCTCTTGGCGCGATAATGGGTTTTGAGTTTCTCTCTGGCGTTTCTTTTCCATTTTATCAAGTGGGTCCGAGGCCGACTAAACGTCAACCCTTTTCTTCCCATTGTCTTCTTTAATTCACCCACCATCTCCCTACCGCTTTCCCTTTGCAAATTCGTTCCGCCAGTCACTACGTTACCTTCTATATTTCGCTCGCTTTTGAGATACATAATGTAAAACATTTTGAGAAGAAATAGTATCAATAATATTAGCCAACTGTTCCTTCTCGAAAATCGAGATTAGGGTAGTTAATATCTCTGCAATCAATTCTTGGTCATTCAGATTATTAGAAATATTATGGTGCTCAGTGAACAGGGGGAAGTACGCCATGATTGAATCATGCGTTCGTTATACGTATCTTGTGTTTAATCAGAAATGTGTGTTACAAGAAAAACAACAGTATAGAATTTTTTTGAGGATGTAATCCATCATATTTAGTTCCCCTAATCCGATGACTATAAAGATGCTACGTTACCTCAATTATCCCGGATAGCAGTCTTTATTGCCTTCGAAAAGTTCTCATTCAAATGAAGATGTTTTGAGACCGTGTGGAGAAAGTTGCTTGTGAGAAACATTGAATGCAAGAATCATCAGTTTCATTGAAAATAAAGAAAGCCCTTCCGCAATTAATGCACTCCAGGTCATTTGAAGGATGTATTAGGTCGTAATGTTCGCACGGTTAGCTACGTGCTAGCGACTGAGAACGTCAGAACGAGAACTCTCGTTATTCTGTTGAAAGTGTGATTAAGTTCTTCACTTTTATTCATTTATCATTTTCACGCGCTTCTTTTGAAGGTTGAATTAATTCGTTCAATCTGAGAACAAACTGTATTTTTTCTTCCCTTTGTATAAACATCGTGTTTAAATGCCTAGTTCCACTAGTCACTCTGGCGGACACTCCCGAATGAACATTTCCGAGGCCATATTGGAGCAGTTTTAATGAAACGAGATAGACATTTTTACGTAAATGACTGTAAATGAAACTTGAATCCACCACTAATTTTCTGAGACGAAAGAGCACCAAAACAATGGGCTGCAAAGGGTGAACCTTCTTCAAAAAAAGGCGAAGACGGCACAATCTGCGGGGAAGGTGATGGCGACTTTTTTATTGGATAGTGACGAAAGTTTATTCATCAATTGTCTTCAAAAAGGTAAAAAATAATGGGAGAGCATTATTTGACAAGCTGAAGGTAGAAATTGCAAGAACAGCGACCTGTTAAATTTCAAGAAACTGTAACAGTAACTTTAACGGAGTCACCCGCTGTGTTCATTATAATGCAACCATTTCAGAGAGTAAAAATCATTCGCCTTGACCGGGATTCGAACCCGGATCCCTCGATATCCGGCCGAGTGCTTTAACCACTTAATTTTCAAGAATTTTAAGTGGTTAAAGCACTCGGCCGGATATCGAGGGATCCGGGTTCGAATCCCGGTCAAGGCGAATGATTTTTACTCTCTGAAATGGTTGCATTATAGCGACCTGTTAGTTAAATTAGTTAAATTTTCAACGTGTTCACCAAACCTGGCCTTCAGCAACTTTTTCCCGTTTCCTTACGGTTGAGTTTTACTTGGAGGAGGGAGACAAGGAGTTTATATCATTCGGAAACGTCTATTTTTTGGAGAAAAATGCCAATTACAATACAGAAAGGTTAAAAGAGTTTGAGCATGATGATAAAAGTGTATCGACTTAAAAGAAGACTATGCTGAAAAAAATATTGAAAAATAAATGTTTCTGACATATTTGTTAGGTCAGTAATTTTTCAGACTACACCTACAGAAGTTTTAAAAATAAAAAGAGACGTTTCAGGCGTGATATGGTGGAATATCATGATTAATTAAAATTGGCAATTTTTCACGAAATAAGATAAATAATTTTGTGGAAAATTGCCAATTTTAATTAATTCAGAAGTTTTTTCGGGGTAAAAAAGAAGTATCAGCCAGATGCTGTGCAAATTATGAATAAGGAAAGGGACAGAGTTCAAAAAAGGAGAAATTAAAACATAAAAAAAGGGATATCGAAAGCCATCAACGAAATCGTAGGATAAGAAAATAGGAAAAGGACAAGCAAGCTATGGATTACGGACGAGATGATTAGATTGTAGAAGGAAATGAAATAATATACAGACGGAGTTCGGATGAAGAAAGTACAAAGAGTTTAATGATAAACTGAGGTGGGGTGATCGAGCCAAAGAAGCGTACGATAGTGTTAGACGCAATGCGATAATATGGAAAGTATGCAGTGGAAGGGCGAAATTGGTGCACCCTACAGGGAGGTCAAGACACTGTCAGAGTGTAAGAAGAGAAAATTCGTGCAAACAATCAAATATTGTTAGCACAGAAGATAAGTATATGATTAAGATAAGATAAGAAGATAAGAAAATGATTAATTAAACCAGGTAAAACTCAGGGCATATGGAAGGAATACATAAAATAACTGTATGGGGAATACATTAGACAAGCAAACTTAGTCATGGAAAGAGAATATGTCTAAGATGAGGATAGCTTAGATCCAGGTGTACTTGGTGACGAGAAAGAAAGGGAATTTAGAAAATTCGAATCAAATTAGGCCTTAGGGGTAGATGATATTTCAGCGGAACAGCATAGGGGTTTAGGAAAACACGGGAGAAAAAGTTTTTGTTTATGAATTGGTTACATTTATGAGGAAGAAATTTTGCCGGAAGAATTCGACAGATGAGTGTTACTTCCTATTCCAAAAAAACAGGAGAGTAACCACGTATGAGAGACATGAAAATATAAGCTCGTTTTTGTACGCAGCTTAAGTGATTCACAGTAGCATAATGAAGAGGATGGAGAGAAGGAAAAAGCATTACTTAGGGGATGAACAGTCTGGGTTCAAGAATGGGAGAGACACGCGTGATGATTGCAGTTATTAGATTTCAAAAATACCGTTGATAGAGTGAATTGGGTAGAATTAATTGATTCATGGCAGTAATCAGGAGCAGATTGAAGAGGTAGGTGACTTAACCAAAACCCGTACGTGTCTCTGACTGCTCAGGTGCGTGTGGTGAATGAAAAGTCGGAATGGGCATTATTGGGAAGCGGAGAATGAGTGAGGTGCCCATTATCACCCGTGATTTTCAACGTGTACGTGGAGAAGTTGGTTAAAATGGTGCGGAAAGAAGTGAATATAGGAAAGAAAATTGGTGGAGAATTCATATTGACAGTTAGGTTTGCAGATTATCGAACTATTTTAGTCATTCACCCAAGGCGTTTCAAGTATTGCTGATTACATTGGAAAGTTAGTGTAATAAGAGAATCACTGTAAACAAATAAAGGGTGTGCAGTTTTTGAGAGAGAGGATGGCTAAGTGAAATATTAAAAGAGGCAATCGTGAAATTGGGGAGAGGGAAGAGTTTACTTATCTTGAAATATTTTCCACCAAAATGGTAAATTTAGTAGGAATATGAGAAAAAGAATTGTGTTAGACAGAGAAGTGTGCATTAGAAGGACGGGATTGATGACAGAGATATTGATTATGGATGTTAAGAAAAGGTTTCTTAAATCTTCGTCATGGAGCGTCGTTTTGAACGATGCGGAAACATTATCGTTGAAGCAAGGCTATAAGAATGGATTGGAGGTTTTTGAAATGTGAGTGTGGCGAAGGGTATAAAAAGTGAAATGGACAAATAGGAAGGCAGACTCTGCTGTTCAGGCTGGGGTAAAGAGGGGATCGTTGGGAGAAATCAAAATGAGGCAGGAAAGATGGATTCAGAGCGTATTGATTGGAAATGGGTAATTGAAGTCTGTTGTGGAATGGGAAAGGGGTTGGGTATGCATGTTTGACGAAATGAGAAGAGAAGTATGCGAATTTCATAAGGGAGTTGTAGTGTCGGATGTCAATTTGTGTTTTTTAGGAGACACGTTAAGGTTTATCCTAAGCTTGACCCTTTTACAGTTCGTGTCCAAAACCTACCCTATCCGGTAGAATACTAATTATATATATATATATATATATATATCGATGATGCGGAAGTACTCACGAGAGCAATATGTCCATGTTCCATGTGAATGAGTATATATATATATATATATATATATATATATATAGCGGCCTCCCCGTCATACGTCAGATATATATCTGAGTGTCTGTATATATATAAAAACCATAAACCATAAACACAGTAATCAACCCGAAGGTCGGTTTAGTAGGTGATGGTAGAGCTCACCCATGTACCAAGCCCGACGTCGTGTGAATATTCACACATCAGGGTAGGGGGGCCAGTTCCTTTCCCTGTGCCGGTTATGGTTTCCCAGGAAGACCTGGTACCCGAAAAATCAACTAGATATATATATATATATATAACTTTTGGACGGCACAATAGAACACAGAATAAAACAGATAACACGTAAAAGGACACTCACACTGTAGATGATTTAAGCTTTCGGCCTACTCCGAGGCCTTCTTCAGGTCAGACTCAACCTTTCAGACCTTTTACGTGTTATCTGTTTTATTCTGTGTTCTATTGTGCCGTCCAAAAGTTATATATATATATATATATATATAAATATATATAAATTCACTGATAGTCATAACAAACACAGAAACCAAAACACAAAAGAGGAAAAACTCACTGGTTCTCGAATTTTCGGTGGTCCAACCACCTTTCTCAAGAGGAATTAGGAACAGAACTCTGTTTGTGAATTAGTGAATTTACATTACACGTTTGTGGGTTTTCCAAAAAAAGTGTATATATATATATATATATGTGCATATATTTACGTATATTTATGCATACGCACACCTCGTATATACAGGTACGATAAATTCATATTTATAGATGTCTAATAAATACGTGAACTGAAGCCATAAAAACTTTTTTGCAAAATTTAGTTTACGTCGATTTTGTCCCCTTCAAAGTACTCTCCATTCGTTGCCATGCACATCTTCCATCTTCTTTTCCACTTTTTAAATAACCCTTGCAGTCTTTGGCAGTTAGGATTTTTAGTTTTCTTGTCGTTTCTTGCTTTATTGTGTCCACATCTTCCCAGTGTTGCCCCCTTAACCCATTTTTTGCATTTTGGGAATAGGAAAAAGTCGCAGGGGGCGAGATCTGGTAAATAAGGAGAATGATCGAGGATGGTGATTGAATTTTTGCAAAAACTGGCAAACAATCAATGTTGTATGTACAGGTGCATTGTCATGGTGAAGGATCCATCCATCATGTTCGGTTAAAATAGTGTGCACTGTTGATTTACCTAGATTCAGTTTATCAGCTATCATTCGGACAGTTTTTCGACGATCGGTAAGGACAAGGGAACGCACACGATCAATGTTGTCGTCAACACAGGTGGTTGAAGGTCGTCCCCGCCTTGCATATAATATATATATATACATACATACATACATACATACACACACACACACACACACACACACACACACACACACACACACTATATATATATATATATATATATATATATATAAAATGATTTCTTCGAAGTAACACGGAAGTGTTAAATAAGTCTTCCTCGGAAGATTAGCTGGGACTCTAAGTTAGGACTGTAAGAGTCCTAACCAATCTTCCGAGGAGGGACGGAGCTCAATTCAGTCGAAATTGTCAAGAAATATCGTGTGAGTGTCCCTTATGTGTTCTAATATTGTGTGTTGCTGTCTAAGTTTTATATTATATATGCATATCGATAATTCGAGACCCAGTGAGTCCCTCATTTATGTGTTTCTATTTCAAACACGAAATCCCGCCATACGGCGAACACATTCATTCACATAGAAATAGAGATAAGGAAATGGGAAAGAAACACACAAAAAGGACGAACACGAGAGAGATGGGAAAGGCGGATTTGAGCAGATGACAAATGTAAAAATATTTTCCTCGACCGGGACTTGAACACCGGATCTCTCCACTTGCCGGGCGGATGCTCTAACTACTTGAGCTATCGATAAAATATATTTTACACTGAAATCTGCGATCTTATAAAGCGCCAAAGTGCTCCGATTCATTGCCCAGAAGATGGCGTTGGGGAGCTGTTACACCCACCAAAGGAGAAATAGACAAACACAAGAGGAGAATGGACAGTAGGTTAGCAAGCATACAACATATATTGAATATTTTGTTCGCCGTATGGCGGGATTTGTGTTTGAATGTGTATTTGGCCAATGTGCCTCGTCTCTTCTTCTGGCTTTGCGTGCCATGAAACGCACCGTTCCTATCCTTTATGATGTTGTATGCTTGCTAATAATATGGGCGAGTAATTCGTTTCATGTGGTTACGCCTTTTTTCATAAAAATCATTGAGATAAGTTGTGGTGAGCATATAAATATGTTCCTGGATATTCGAATTGGTCCTTGATTGTATATGATAATGGGTGGTGTACGTATAAGTATAAAATGCTACTTGATGGGAATATTATTGGTGATTTTTGCTCAAAATCAGGACCAAAATACTGAAAATAAACGTCCCACTTCATAATTTGAATTTCGTTTTGATATATTTCACTTTTATTTGTTGTCCACAATATTTTTGTTGTGAGGTTATTTATGCTTTCTGTTGAGAATTGAATGTTTATTTGAATCTTAAACAGGTTTTGTAAAGTTTTCTCCCTGTAGTATTATTAAACTAATCGAGATCCTTTTAAAACAAGTTTGACTGTTGGTGCACTTGAATTGGATTGAATTGGATGAATCAGTCATTTTGGTCCTCTGAAAACTTCATCTGGGATCTATAGGCAGTCGAGGTAATTGAACCGACCTCCGTATCTTGAATGGATTTAATCGCAAGCTGTTGAATGTTAAATAACCAAATCCACCACCATCTCAAAGGTCTTTTCAATCCTATCTTTTTGTTGATGGCTATGGGGTCGGCGTTAAAATGACGAATTGTCTTGTATTTAAAAGTTAATTTTCAATGTAAAAAATCTGTATTCTGCACAGTTTGCTTTTGCATAATTTGAAGAGGAAAGCAATAGCCAGATAGTTTTTTATCGGCAATGTTTTTATTAGTTTTCATACGGCATTTCACGGAGAAAACCTTTTCTCGGTACACATTTTTGGTCGATTGTGTTTCAATCACGGTTAACAAATTTATACGTTAATAGCAACAATTAATTTTCAAACATAGATTTATTCATTGTTATCGGGATGGCGTCAAAAAAGCAATTTTAATCAAATATACACTGGAAAGGCGAAATAATTGTCGATTTTTACGGCTTTCGTTTCACTCCTCCGTTCCGATCTCCGGGGGTGGATGGGCGGTTCGGAGGGGAAGAGTGTGGGGAGGTCTTGAGGTGACTTACGACTTCATTCTCGTGGCGCGTAATATAAAGGGTCAGATCACTGGAAGGGCGTAATAGAAAGAGGAATTCGGAAGAGATAAGAGGGTAGAGGAAATTAAATTTTGAGGAGGCGAATTTAATGGTCGAAAGCGGAGGAGGGATAAGGGAGAAAGGATAGGGGGAGGAGGGATCGGAGGTATGGGGCAACTTTTAAAGAGCTCCGGGGCAGCGGAGAATGAAAACAGAAGGAAAAGGAATGAAGAGCTAGGCCAAGAGACTGGCGGGAGGAGAGAAAGGGAGAGGTGAAGTCGACTAAGGACTTCAGGGCCGGAATAGGGGACGGCCCCTAGGGGGAGGGGAGAACGAAGGAGGTGGAGGGAGAGAAGTTTCGACGAAGGATGGACGGCATAACCAATTAAGCAAATTGCGTACATATTTTAACCCACTCGACAAGAAATTTTCGGCGGAGTTGGAAATATACGATAGGAGGACAGACTAGACTTTGCTGGCTGCAATTTCGAATCGTGCCTCTTTTTACGTTTTTTTTGTTCAAAGGCTTTTTCGTTTTTGTCCCCATTCCTTTTGTTTTTCCGTGAAGGAATCCAATGGAAAGGAAGGATGCACCGTCCATTTTACCTGCTCGCAGTTGATTCCCCCGTTCCCCTCTCCGCCACCCGAAAAAAATGTCGTAATTATTTCCTCCTTAACAGTTTTAATCATTACGACTTCCTAGGTTGAGACCTCAATTAATTTACTTTTTTGTTTTATTTGAGACTCATTGTCTACGACAGTCAGTTTCTTTTGCAGAGTGGTTGTATTTACAATTTCCTTCCTTCCATAATGGATTGATATTAGTTTGTTATGTATCACAATAATAAAATGAAAAATTATTTCTTGGTTAGTGTAGGAGAGGTATACTAGCATTGAATGACGCCCAATCTCGATGGAGCACTTGGATTTTGGGACTATACATTTGATAATCCCTACCTTTATACTCCAACGGTTGGAAAAATAATGATCGTAGCATTATCTTCTCTTTCAAAATAATGTGAACAGTTTTTGCAGCGTTAAAGGTATATTATATATAACGATCATTATATATATATATATATATATATATATATATATATTATATATATATATTTCACAATTTAGTTTGCAATTTTGTAAAATTCACTTTCCGACTCGTGAAAAAATGGAGTATCTCAATGTTTGGTTCCACCTTTGAGACAATATCCTCTCACTCCACTAGTCCAATGGGGTGAATAATAAAAAAAGAAATGAGGAACTGATTTTTAAATTTTTTTATAGAATGAATAAGTTGCATAAAAAATAATTTTAAATAAAAAAGTAATATTTTTGGAGATTGGACATAAAGATACTGCGAACAATCACGTCGACCTCGCTAATAAATAAGACCGTTTTCAATCAGTAAAACTTTCACGTAATGCATCCAAATGATGCCTAAAATGCTTTTCATCAAAAGTCTTAAGTGAATTATATGATCAATTTCATGGCTTTCATTTGCATTTAAATTAATCAGGCTACTCAAGTAAAAGGAACGGATATAGGATGGAGATTGCTAGTGATATTTAAGGAAATAAGACAGAGGCTTTTTTTATCAATAATATTTAACTTATACGCCGAGGTAATTGTATGAGGGAAGAGCTGGAGATAGAAATTAAAGGCTGGCGGGCGACTGATTATATTGGTTAGAGTTGCAGATGATTAACACTTAGCAATCGAACAAAGTACTTGCGGTCTTTGTTGAGTACATTCCGGAATTACTGTGGTTGTGCTAGGTGAAGATAAATCATAAGGCATAAAATTTAGGAAAATAAATCAAGAAGCAATGGTGTAACGTTAAGCCACAATTGAAGCAAGTTGAACGTTTTGGGCGAAAATGGGTTTGGTTGTACGAACAGTTAGTGAAAGAATGGAGTCTTTAGAGAAGAAAAGAGTAACAAATTCTTGAGAGAGACTCGGATTAAATACAAAAAGAAAGGTTTGTGAAGACTTTTAAACAAACTACGCCGTTTTATGGGAAAAATGATGCAGAAGTTTTATCACCAAGGCTAGAGTTATTTATAGCTTAGATTGAAGACATTTTTTAACCTGGTTAAGATGAACATGATAAATTCTTGGCTGTGTTGAAAAGAAGACAAACGAGGTTCTGGATATGTTCACGGTACGTAGAGAGGAAGTACTTTGAAATACGAAAGAAGTCAGGAAAGGGGATTGGAGATGCTACGGGGAGGAGGTGATTGATTATTGAAGGCTGTCATAGAAAGGAGAATTATGGTTAAGGCGTGACGGAAGAGGAGAATATGAATGGGAAGCGGTCTGACGCTAAGTGGAAAGTGTGAGGATCTGAAAAATGAAATAGTGTAAGGCAGTATAGCTTTGGAAGTCTTCGGCGTTATGTACGCAATGGTTATCAGAGATCTTCCGAATCTTTGCTTAGTTTTTAGTTCGACTTTGAATCATATTTTAATTTAATTTTATATATGATGTGGTTTGTAAACTTTTAATAGAAATATTGTGCAAAGTTTTGGACGCCCAATGAAATATATGTGAATGTGGTAGTCCAGTAGGTTGAATTCCCGAAGGCCCGGGTTCGATTCCAGATTACTTATCTGGGAATATTCAGCTTAAGTCAATTTATTATCATTTTTTGGGGTGCCAGATTTTCCTGGGAAGCCACAGGCGGCGCTTGGGAAAGAAATATGTCCCATCACTCTTGTGTTAATTTCCCACTTCGTATAGGGCTTACTACGAGGTGATCTATAACCTCGCCTATCAAGCCAAACTTCGCCTTGATTACTACAGTAGTTATCTCTGTGGGTTAGGATTTCGGGCGAATATCGTGGATGTGGATACGTTTGAAGAAGATTTAAATCTTGCAGCACTCTTCTTGTCACTCGTGGCCGTGGTAGTGCATGTGGATCGCAATGGTTTAGAACTTGAACCTCCGAGAGGTGCCCCGCAAACAGTTGCATGAGCAGAAGGGGGTGCTCATGCCGTCCTAAGGATTTCGGGTTGTTATTAACTCAGTCATAGAATTACAGTCTCATTTAGGAGTTCCGTGATCCTCGGATGAAATATCCATCTCTGATGCCTCACCCTCCTCTCTCGTCTTCCTCGGTTTGCGAAGGTTTTTGAACGTGTCTTCGCGTTCTCCATCTTCATCTCGCGAAATGAAGTACGATTTTGATGGCCTCACAAGAGGTCCTCGACCCTGTTTTTAAATGGTGGATCCCTGGAATATAAACCGGCCACCTTCCTCTCGAGAGCATTCGTTTTAATACTACCCGCCACCTTGTCTATTCCTTCGCTGGCTTCTTCTACCTCATTATTTAAGACGGGATCCCTCCGAGCTCAGTCGTCCGCGGGGAGGTCGGACGTGATTGTGGTGCGCGCCACCGGCCATTACAAGCATCATCATCGAGGGCTTGGAAAATAACGGGGAGAAATTTCTCACCGGTGTCGGGTGTCGGAGAATTATCGGGTCGGGTGGAAGAAGAAGTTTTGGATGTCGGCCGATTGCTAAAGAAAGGAATGGGATGAGGGTCGGAGGAGGGAGGGAAAGATAAAAGAATAAGAGGTGGAGGGACGTGTTATCTTATGCGAATTGTCCAGGTGCCCTTCCTTGGGACCTCCCCACCCTCCCTCTCCATCTCTCATCGTAATTGAATTCGGGGTCATATCAAGGACTTTCATTTCCGCTTCTCGTTCCTCTGTGTACGTCGAGGGTGGAGAGGGATGAAGGGTTTTGGGTGTACGTGACTCTTTTTTCGACCCTCGCCATTCGAAAGATGAAACGTGCGGGAGGATGAGGAAGCCCTAACTTTCGAACAGTTGAATTCACCGTCGGCGTTCTCCTTAAGGGTGTGAGGTAGGGAGAATGACGTGGGCGTGATAGGAGAGAGGCCCGAGAGGGGGGGGAGCAAATCTGGGGAAAGGAGTCTAGTAGCAAGAAGGAGGGGGTGGGGAAGTCATTTATTGTTGTTATCCTCCCACGGCGCCCTTGGAGTCAGTTTTGTAAGTAACAGGCGAATGATTCATGAGTTGGCTTCACTTGTGTAAAACTACGCATTAGTCAGGAGGAAAAGTAATAGTCTTAAAACTGGAGAAAGCAGGACAAAATATCATTAATCTAGGCGGCGCCCGACAGTTTAATGCCAAAAAGGGCAAACCGGCATCAATTCAGGGAGGCGTAGGCGCGTTACACGAACGCTCTGAGCCCGGGGTTTCACGGATTACATTTCATATTATCAACTCTCCTTTGAAAAGTTAATACGAATTTATCGCATTTAATTGACTGGGATGACTAGACGCGGAAAATAGAGCCAATTTTTGATAAAAGCAAGCTCACTTTCTAAAAAAAATGAACGTTGAACCTCGAGTAACGGACAAATTGCAGAATTTCACGTGTGCGTGAAAAGACGTACTAATATCAAATTGCAGACCTAGAACAAGGCAACGAGGCTAAAAAATGTTTACCTGGAGTAAGAACCCTTACTTAGATGTCTAACCTTAGGTTGATAAATACATTTAGGGAAATGTGGTAGGGGTAGTTTTTGATAAAATAATTTGTATAGATTCATCAAACATAGTATATAGTATATTCCGATAGCGGTGCTCATCTACTTAAAGATGATGCGTGCCTTCAGCGTTAAAAGACGAATAAGACGTTCCCCTGCTGACCGCGGTGATCTCGGGAGGGTCGAAGGTGAATCTGATAGCTGAGGGTAAAAGTTCGCCACGTACTAAGCACTACGGCTTGTGAAATTCGCACAACACGGTATGAGACCAGTTACTTTTGCTGGGCCGCTGGAAATTCTGCTGCCCAAAGCCTGGGTTCAGTTGGGGGTGTCGAGAAGCACATCCGAGATATGAGCAGGAGATCCTCTGGTCGTTAACTTTGGCTCTAATTAAGCCACCACACCATCTTTGATGGAGAGTTCGCTCGTTCAGTGCATGGGAAGAGCAGCTTTCAGTGCAATAAAAAGTTTTTCTGCATAGACTTTTTGAATGATTATTTCTTTAGGGAGAAAAATTTTTATGACAGTTTTTGTTCTCTCTTAGTCAAATAAGACGGAAAATGCATAATTTTGAAATTTAAAAAATGCATAAAATATATCAAAATGTTTTTTATGCGGTAAATGCGCTCAGGTGAATCTGAATTATGACCGAACCAGAATTTTGAGTTTTTGCCTCTCTCATTCTTGGATAGAAATGAAATCCTATTGTATCCCCCGACTTACTTTATCATGAGTATCGAGTCCTTTTATTTTAATATCAATGAATATTGAGTCCCATTTTTTAAATATGCAATATTTGTTCCTTTTAAAGCCAACTTCCGCAAAACATTTCTCATGATTTATATTTCTGAGGTGTGAAAAATTTCTTATGAAATGGAACACCATAAGTACATGTCCTCACTAAACGACCTACTATTGCAGGATTGTTAGAATTTTATTCGTAGATACGTATTCGAGAAGTTCGAACGAAGAAAAATCGACAACGCTCAAGGGGTTTCGGGAAGTGACAGAAATAGGAAATGTTATTTTGTTAACTTTGTGATATGAATGTTTCACGTAGTATCAATTTCGAGAAAATGCCAAATTTCATCGCAGTTGGACAATATTTAGTCGTCTCGAAATAGCAAACATGTCTGTTAACATTGATTCTCTAAATTGTTTATTTCGGCTCCACCTTACCGAGGGGTGACACCAGAGCTCATGCTCAATGAAGCTAATTACAGGATGCGGTGGCGTCAGAAGTAGTGGTGATATTGCATTTCGGGGAATACAGGCCACGTAGAATTGCTTCATTACAGACGGTTTCATTTCACTGCTTTCATTTGCTTGGTTCATCGGATAGCCAAGAAATGCTAATTCAGTGCCCGACGTGCAAAACGGTTGGTTGGTTGAACGAGAGGTAAAAAGTGGTGTTGGTACGACTTATAAAGAAGTTTGATTGCACATTTGTTGGACCAGTTTATCACTGGCGATTCAGTCGTGCGGTGTGTTTAACGGTAAAAATCAAAGTTAGGTGAATGGGGGGCTATTTGGATACAGTATTTCATGGTGGCGAGAGAGAATTTAAATAATTTATTTTTGTAAAATCAGTCTGTCATATTTTTGCAGTAACGCAAATTAATTTAACTGTGCAAAAACAAATTATAAGATTTTGTTGGTCAGTTTTTCAATAAAAACCTGGTTCACTACCTAAGGTGTCACTAGAAATCAAGTTCTGCCACCGCAACGCTTTCCTCCACGTGGTCTCCCGTTGTCATCACCCTTTTGGGTTATTTTCGCCTCAACTCTGCCCAAGGCCTAATGCATGGTATTCTTTCGGCTGGGATAATGAATAAGCAGCCTGAGATAGGTACCAATGCATATGATTTTGAAATAAGGTACTCGAACGCTATAGGTCATTTCTCAACGAGATCTTTTTGACAACCTGAAGGAACTATTTTCATTACTCGGACGTTTTGAATTTTTGACGTCCTGCGAGTGATCTTCAATCTAGGACAACCATAAAGTTACGACATGGGCGTCATAAATTTCGGCGATGATTGGTTCGACGTCTATTTTCCCTACGTCTAATTGTAATTAGAGGTCCTGAAGTCTCTCAATAACGTCTTTCCTTAAGCTCCGTTCAAATTGTTGAGTTTATAAAAATTTGTGAAGATTATTTGAAATACTTTGCAGTTCACTTGACCTTCATAATGGTTGGTGATGATGATTGCTCTCTGGTCCATTATTCTTAAATTTCATTCTAATGCGAGACATAGATGTTAATTAGTATTTAATAACACGACTTTATGTCTACATCCAAGCATTAACCCGGAATCCACCGAAGGGGCGTGTGGCGGAGGAAAAAGGAAATAACCACAAAAAAGTGCATTCCTGTAAAAAGGAATATAACCACATACAAAACCAACATATTCATGCAAACCAAAACCCACAGAGACGTATGAACTCAACCCATACACATGCGAATGCATATACCATCAACCAACATACCCATGCACATACAAATTGATGAAAAATCTATCCAATAATGTGGAAATTAGAATTAAAAAACGATTAGGAGAAACTCTACTATCACATAGACGTGCAATGCAACTAACTCATGGTCTCCGTCCCCAAAGATACAGGTAGGGAATGCGACACAACGCTGTAGGCGTGCCTCCCAAAGGGAGAGACGAGGGACGGAAGGAGAAACTTGAAAACAAACAAATCAGGGCAAGGGGTACTGTAACGAGCACTGTATTCTTTAAAAGCAGTACCACGCGGTCAAAGGGGAATGGTTTCACAAGTAAAACACACTATTAGTGAATGTAAATGCATTTGAGTAAAACTAATTATTCCCTAGACTTGTGGGTGGCAAGTTCACCATCCAATTCCTTCCATTTGTTAAAATTTGTGAAGATTCTTTCAATTGTTTCACTTTGGTGTGGGAAAAGAATGCATGGCGCCTATTTATATTATAGCTTTACGCATTAAGCTAGTCACATTTCTCCAAGTTTATGTCGCACCTTGTTAGGGACAAAGTTAAGAGCTCTGAGAGTTGTTAGTTTGAGATCTTATTATTGTTTTGGGGGTTGAGCGGTCCGACGGCTCCTCTTCGGAGTGGGGCATGACATCCGTGTGAATGGCAAGCGGATTTTCATGGCTGTGGTACGGGTAGCAGTGCGAGCCTCAGATAGCTCGAGTACAAGGGGGTTTCACGGCCCACGTCGGCACCAACGATGCTTGCAGGCGTAGAGACTTCGGTCTCCTTCATAGACCTAAGCTTCGAAACTGCCAAACTGACAGTAGTCCTATTTGCATTGTCATGTTCAGACTCTCCCTAACGGCTGATCTTATTCTTTCGAACTGTGTATATACGTATCTCGTGTGATGTACGAGAGCTGCTTTTTATATTTTCAACCCAATAATGAAACAGTAATTTATTGTTGAACATGGTTTTATTGTTTTTCGTAGTATCAATACACTTTTGCAGGCGCTCGAACCAATTTTCGTGACGTTTTTTCCACTCCAAATGAGGTACCTCCAAAACATTGTTTTTGAATGCATCAACGGCTTCTTCAGGCGCTGAAAAACGTTGGCCACGCAATTTTTTCTTGATAAACGGGAATAAAAAGAAGTCACTTGATGCTAAATCAGGGATCGGCGGACGATGACCCATCAACTCGACGTTTTGACCAGCCAAGTAGGTAGTTGTTTCATCTGATCTGTGACTTGCATTGTCATGATGAAGATTGATTTTCGTTGCCGCTTCTTTTTCCGTATTTCACCAAGCACTTCAGGCAAACAAATGCTCGTGTACCATTCAGAATTCACGGTACTACGTTGCTCTAATGGTACGATTACTACATGTCCAGTTATTCCGAAGAAACAGACGATCATTTGCTTCGATGTGCTTCGTGCACGAATTACTTTTGTCGGATTTGGTTCGTCTTGGAAGACCAGTACAGCCAGAATTGCTGTTTTGTTTCGGGCTCTAACGCATGGATCCAAGATTCATCTCCTGTGCAGATCTTGTACACAGCTTTTGATGCACCGAGATTGTATTTGTTGAACATTTCTTTGAACCAATTGACATGAGCACCTTTTTGAGCTTTTGTCACATTATGTGGGATCCAACGCGAACAAATTTTTTTCACAGTAAAATGTTAATGGAATATCTTATTGATACAGCATCAATGTTTTCTGGCACAACAACTGATTTTGGACAACCTTCACGACTTTCGTCGCTGAGCGCACGGCGGCCATGATGAAATTCGTTATACCAGCGTTTCACAGTGGCTAAGGATGGGGCTACATCGATAAAAGTAGGAAGTACGAGTAAGTTGATCAATGCACTCGTCTTGATAATCCACGTCGAAAGTTGTAAAATATTATCGCACGAAAGTGTTCACGAGTTAACTCCATTTTTGGCTTAGACAAAATTTTCCAGTCACTGTAAATAATGTAAAGTTATTATGAAACGGCAAAATGCTCTGAAGAAAGTTAACGTTAAAAGGGTAAAACTTTCAGATGGCGCCTAACGCACTTAGTGTTGTCAAGTTTCAAAATATAAATAGCAACACTCGTATATACATATTTAGATTTTATTCAAAACAGCACGACAATATTATCAGCGTTGTCAAGCCAAACATCGATATTGCAGCATATTTCAGATGAAATATTTTTGTAGTATTTCATAGACGAATCTTCACTAAAACACTATTTTACCAGTTCGTACGCCAGTCAAAAATAGAATAAGTTCCTATGGCAGTTACAATTTTGCTTGCGTTTTTCATTGTGTTCCTCAATTGTCATATTTTTACCCGAAATGGAGGTCGGCTATTACCAAGTACCTCACCTCATTTTGAAACCGAGCAACCGTTTGACTTAATTTTGTGTCATATGCAAACTTATCGTAAAAAAATTAAATTTTATGTGAGAATGTCAGCTAATACGAGCTCGCAAATCTTATCTAGTGTGATGCCGAGATACTAAAAATTAAGATCGTATGTTCAAATTGGCAGTTTATATTTCTTAAAAATCAGAGAAAAATCACTGTTATTGGGATGCATCGTGAATTTGATGACGACACTTAAAACGAAAGGCTGATGCCTAAATATCCAATTAGAGCAGTTGACTGTTATGATGCACATAATGTAGGTATAAATAATTATTCTGTTCGGTGCGGTGCATATGGTGGCTCCTTCCCTGGCGTGGAACTGCATTTGGTGTTGGGCGCCAAATAAACTTCCAAGACCACGGACTTGAATTCAATTACAGTAAATGATTCGAATTTTACGCCTTAATTCTTGCTTGCACAACTAAAGCAATATACCTTACGTGGAAGATGATATTACTGCATGCGAAACCGCCTATCAGGTTGGGTCCAGTGGTGCTCGCGCTTGCAGGCTTACTCGTGGCCAAGGTGGCCAAGATCAAATCCCTCCTCGGGCATAGAAGCCATGTTTTCGTGCATTGTATTTATTAGAGTTAGTTGAAATTACGTTTGAATGTGACCCTCAGAACAGAGGCATCGCGAATGTTTGAATAAGCAAATCACTGGAAACTACCGTGTAACCCCTAACTTCTTCTTAACAACAAATCCACTAATGCCGGCGCCGGTTTTCTCTCTCCTATAATCTGCAAGACTGAATTTATTCGATGTAGTAAGGGCATACGGGTAGTAAGAGACATGTCGTAGTTTATGAGAGAAATAAGATAGATGGTCGTCTTTATTTCGGAGCGATATGGAGACTATGGGGTCTCTTCTCCCACTTAACCCCTGAAGTACACTGTAGGTAATCCAATTTCGGGAGCAGCACATGGTGTAACGTCCTCCTCCATCGGAGATTATTATGCACTTGTTTTATTATTTTTACCAATTAGGAATTAATATATGACGTGAAAAGCCAATCCACTAAAGAATAAATCGATATTCTACATGATTCACGAGGAAAAACCCGAAGGTAGTTGTAATTGCTTGATTGGAATGCTAATTTATGGGATTTTTTCCGGATAGTACTGACTGATAGTATTATTTCTTATGGGTATCCTGCATATTTCTTTCTGCATGTTATTCTTTTTATTTAATAGATTCATATTTTTAATAGCATAACAGAATGATTTGAGTATACGATGCGTATCCTGATATTGAATATTGTTGCATGTAAGGACTTCCTTTCTTGTGATTAAAATTTATCGAGTGCATGATCCAACTAATATTAATGTAGAGGTAACATGATTTGGTTTTACATTTAGTTTAATTCTGTTTTACGGGTGGTGACCTTGTTTTCCCCGCCATACGCACTCGTGGCGGCTTGCGGGGCATTATGTCGACGTAGGGTACGGGTATGGGTACCAGTGGCCACTAAAATTTTTATTTCTGATTTACTGATATTTCGATTTGATTTTTAAGGAATGTGTTTAAATATTAATATAGGTTCAAATGTGCAGTCAATCGGTACGTGGTTTAACCTTTTGCATGGAAAATTTCAAGTGAAGTTTTTTTAACACCTTATCCATTCTTATTATTTTATCATGAAAATTTTGTTGATGAAATTTGAAGTCTTAGGTAAAATATATATATTTCATGATTCAAATTATTTCATTCCAACATTTCATGTTTAAGATGCATAATAATTACTAAGGAGTTATAAGTTTATGAGATGACTTAGGACTGCTCACTTCTGGCTCCTCGCTCTGTTCCTGGACTGATCTGGGCGCCGTTTGGGAAAGTAATGAGAGGGAGAAAATCCGAGCCGTAATTAGGATATCCTTGGGGTCGCGCAACTTGCAGCCACAACGCTTAAATTCCCAGGCGAAGGTTAGCGAGAATGGAATCTTCCTTAGCGTGTAAGTGATTTGCCTAAAACTGGAAATTATTATTCCCAGAGGGGCAATCATTTAATTCTCTAGTGACACCGATGAACGTAGGTTTTGCTTCAGAACTTTCGATTGTAATATTCAATCTTAAAATTTTACCATTTTTTTCAGATTCGTTTCGTTATTCGCCTACAAAATTCGATGGTATTTTTTAATTAAAATTTTCAATTTAATAAATTTAATTACAGTTAATGTAATATTTTTATTTAATTAATCAATTATGTGAGCGTTCGGATTAGACGAGTGATGTAAACTTTATAAAAGATTCTTTCGGAAGAGAAAAATGCCTCACGACTAAAAAAAAATAAAACAATTTTCTTGGGTTTTAAAGAGGTTTTCTTGTTCTCGCGAAATCCATTTTCGGAAAAAAACGTAATTTTCCAAAAGCGATTGTATTTCCTGTGTGAAATTTTCCATTTAAAAGTGAAATTCTTGGGTCATTTGCCTGTCAGCAATTTCCAAAAAAGATACATTCAATAATCTATCTCCCATTTTTGGTCGAATTGTATTTAAAATTATAAAATTTACTAATTTGTACCTGCAAGTATCGCGTAAATATAGAGGGAACATCTTTGACATTAATCGACACAATTTTTTCTTCAAAGTATTCCTTTTACCTCATGCTTCCCGTTTGGTAACCGGAAAAAAAATTAATTTTTGCCTAACTTTGTTAAATCAATTGGTATGTAATATACGCGTGTTGAACTCTCGTGGAACGAAAAATGAGAAAGTTCTTACGACACGCTTGGGAGAAGGCAAGATTCCTTCATTTCTCCTTTCTAAAACCGGTTCATTAACGTAATGTGTGATTTTACCGGTATGGTGATGTACCTAAATTCTTGTGCAGACCAAACAAGTATATATGCACATACTCATATAAAGTATCTCACTTGAAAACAATCATTCAATAGCAGAACAATATGGATTTTTGCCAACTGCTAACAACCAAAAACCACTGAATAAACGTAGTATCTTGGATTAAAATAATCTAAATGGATGAATCTAATAATGCTTATTATTTAAATATGAATTATCAAAGATTACTGTTCCGAAAAAGATCTTGCAAGACGCCAATTCCGCTTTTTCTTCAAATTTTGGGTAAGAAAGAAAATAGTATGCCAGTGAAACGATTTTTCTAGATTTTATAAAAGAGCTTTCGACCAAGTATCTTATGAATAGGTAATTACAAAGCTGGATCCATATGGCATAGATACAAATATTCTAGGATGGAATGAAGAATATTTGAATGGCCGTGTACAAAGGATATTCATAGATGGTGTTAGCCTTAATTTAATAGAAGCCACTTTAGATGTTCCTCAGGAAATTGGACCTCTTTTATTTCTTCTTTTAATTCCTCTTTCATTTCTTAGTGATATTAGCAAATGAACTTAATGCAATTAAGCATAAAAGCGACACATAATATTTAGAGATAAATTAAAAATTCACGGTGATGAATATTTGGAATTAGAATTATCTCATGAGCGCTTACCTAATCACAAATACCGCAAATAGAAAGTAAAAACTGGACGGAATAACAAAGAATTGGCGCTACTAGTATTCATGCATGACCTCACCTGGGTGAAACATATTCGGCAAAAAATTATGATCTATTGGAATGGTGTTGGGGAGACATGATGAGAAGGTTAAATTGTAATGCCATCTTTAGCTAGTTAGGCCACATTTGGAATATGCTACGGGATCCTCATGAAGTTGGATTGGTTGGATAATTTGATCGTGTGCAGCGTAGAGCAGGTAGAGGAGCTAATTTGCAAAACTTTATTATGATAATCTTAGTAGCGTGTATAGGTTATTAGAGGAGCTAGGTTGGGAATCACTCACGGATTGAAGGTTAAATCGCAGGTTAAATCTCTTGCATAAATTGGAAGGAGCTCTCTTCAGCGAATGTTGAATATGCATTACTAGTCCCGTCATACTACGGAGGGAGAGATCGTGACAGAGAGTGAATATAGAACTGACAGATTTCAGATGCCGTTTTTCCACGAACTATAAGGGACCAGAACGACCACACTAGGGGAGAGGAAGTATTTTTCCATTCTGTATAGCCTAGTACTTGTATGCTATCATTATTTCATCTGACCTTAGCTAGTTGCCCTTATTACTAGCAGCTCGGATTCAAATCATGCGTAGAAAAGTATTTGACATTTATTTACATTAGTGAATGAACGTATCTGTAGTTGTTATTATTTGAAGTATTTTACATATTATCGCAAATAATAATTAAGAAAAACTTAATTTTAATTGTTGATGCGTGATGCCTAATGCTGCATCACACCCTGGCGTCCGTCTGCAGGATATTATCGAGATGTAGAAAGCAAATTGAGTAATATTTAAGGGAATCAAATTAATTATGATTAGTTGTAAAGAAATGCGAACCGTTTGTTTTGGTGCCGAATAATCTTACCCATGACTTACCAGTGAAATTTTTGACCTGCGATTAAGTATTCAGGGTTCTCTCTATGAAGAAAATAATTGATCAATTCAGCCATTATGTCAACTGTCAAATTCATTCAAACCATTGTTTTTTTTTAGCTCAGAGTATATTTTTTGGCGTTTCATATGTGAGATGAGGGGAATAGTTGAATGTATAAAAACCATAAACACAGTAATAAAGATTTGGAATTCCTTTCCTATTAAGATCTGGTAGTCTAAATGTCACACAGTTCTGGTGGAGCTGCAGGTTCCCAGAGTGGTTTGCCGGGGAATCGAACCAGAGCCCTCCAACGCTCTAGTAGTAGTCCAACGCTCTACCCCCTGGACTACCGCGACCCATAGTTGAATGTATATGTAAATTTATTTCCACTAATTTTTATCATATCCACTTGATTGTTTCATTGTATTTCCGGAATTTATATAAATAATGCATTAAATATCGTAAAGGAAATAATTCATTCACAGACTCATACCTCATAAAAATCCCAAAGGCTGGAGTTGCTAAATTTTTAACTCATGCCATGAACTTTTTATTAAATATTACAAAAATATTAAGAACACTCCCACATATACTTGCATATGGGGGCTAAAAGCATTTTTTGGAAGGGAAAGATAGGAGGATTGCGGATGTCGTAAACCTTAGATTGCGTCTGTCGCCGCAGTTGAAAGTACACGCCTAAAATGACGGAGCTCAAGCAATTGTCGTGGAAGGCAGTTTTTGCAACTCGACGATATGCACTTGTGTAACTTTTCAGTTTCTTACGACTGAACGTTTTGTTTTTCGGATGCCAGTAAGTTCGTGCGGAGAGAAGAGCGCCATGTGGTGTGGATGGGGGAAAGAGATCTCGAAAAAAACTATCTTGGGTATCCCCCTTTTGAGTCCTCAGAGAAATAAGGGAATGGCTATGTGTACGCATAAAGAAGAGGGACAAAGTTGGTGTGATAGGGGTTGGACGGTCAAGGAGGCAGAAGGTGGATTATGATTTTTCTCTTCCATCCAAAGGAAAGGAATGGGATAGGACCCTGGAATGGAAGCAGTGAGCAGTGTGGTTTTTGTCGAATCGGGACGAGTGTTGGTGATGGATTGGGATGGATGGGGTGGGGATTGAAGAGAAAGCGATAAGATAGGGAGAGAAGAGAGCGATGCCTAATTCAGTGTGAGGAGATGGATACATCGAATCGGACGATATTTTCGAAGCAAAAGTTGAGGATCTGACTATTAATAGAATTCTCTATTTGTCATGAGCATGTAAATACCATATGAAATAAAATAAACAGAGCACTATACCAGTTAAAATATTTTAGCTCTCTCATGCCTCTACGACTTGGTAAAAGGCTTTTTGAAGCAGTATTATTCCCATGCACTGATGGTTGTTTGCTCAGATATTTATGGAAAACTGAAGTAAGAATTGGCAAGTAATTTAGAATGAATTGTAATATTTAGCATCGACTTTTATGAGCAAAAACAATATACGCATTATAATCAACTCCATTGGTTCAAAATTGAAGCGAGGTATTGCGTATGGAAAAACTTAATTTGTGTGTAAAAAAACGAAACAAAATTTTTAATGTTATTAAAAACAATATTAAGCATAATGCAGATACCGGAAAAAATCTTGTCTGTAATGGTGAGGAATAGTATGTTGCTGAATTCACAACAGTTTTATTTGAGAAATCATTCTTTATCTGCAGTTGTAATATGTTGAATAAATTGTTTACATATTTTAAAATGCAATTAGTGTTAAGGTTCAAGGCAATGACGCTTAAATTAAAGATTAATACTTGTAACCATCAAGATAATTGTAATCTTGATGCGAAAAAATATCTAATTATTCTATTGGATACAAAGTTTTATAACATTTGTGACTTTTTATGTTGTATGAAACGTTGGTTCTCAGAGAAATAAACATTTCAATTTCAATATATCAGCCATTTAAACATCGTTTTAAATTCAATTATTTTGGAATTTAGGTCATATAGAATAAATGACCGACGTTGCTACTATTTTGGATCATTTATATTTATATAGCAGTGTGTTGTTTCTAAAGGTGCCAAAATAACGTATAAAACAATATTGAAGGGACTAATTTTGACGGAAATTTATTCCCCAATTTCAATGAAAAATGTATAGGAGTTACTGAAATTACCTTTCTTCTCGGATATCTAGAACTTCAATGTTGATCATGGAATTAATGTATTTTTTAATAACCTAAACGTATTCTTCAAATTTTTAAAGTAGGTTACATGGTTGAGAATGACTGCAAAAACAGAGGTATAAAACAAGAAATTGAGCAGAAAAAATTCCAGTTTGAGTAGGGAAGAAAATATTTTGCTGTAAAACACCATATTTTTTAATTTGCGCCCAGTTACGATGCAGTCTAAAAGATGGTGATACTCTGAATTAAAACCAGTCGAAAATAAGATTGGATTATGGAACATATTTTCTTTCCTGCTCATCGTGGAAGAGTTTCACAAATTAACGCCGTCCAACGTTGCACATAAAGGTTAGAGCTTTGACATTGATGAAGGATCAGCTGAAATTCAATGCATTTTGCATCTATGGTAATCGATCAACTTGTATTCCCATTTCAGTCGTTAAATAAAATGTCTCACCTTCTTTAAAATAAGATAAAAGACATAAAATCAAGCAGAAAACTGTAGAAATACTTTAAGCAGCCTAGATAATCGGGGATTTTGGTGGAGGGTGACATCTAAACGAAATCGATTGGCAATCGATTATTTTTTCTTTTCGCTTCAGAATATCGATTCCAATTCCCTTGAAAAGTAGCATCAGGATCGGGGGCAGACAAATCGAAAAAGGAGGGGGAGGGGCCGCCGTACGACTCTTCTTTTTTACGAGTCGACCGCGCGGGAGAGAGGAAAAATTGGACCGGAGATGCGAAGGGGGTAGACTCCCTCCTCTTCTCCTCGCCCTCTCATCCCCATCCCCCCCATCCCGCCTCCCCCCTCCGCCTCCACCGAAGAGTGAATAAAAAAGCGTGAGAGATTGCGCGGAAGTCCGAGGGAGTGCGTGTTTTGTGGTGTCTGTGGTGGTGTGTGTTCACCTGCAAATCCCGCGCCTTGTACGTGTGTTCTCTGGCGTGTACGTATGTTGGTTGGAAAAGTGGTGCGGGGAAGGATTTCGTTTATGGTCCGAAGGAGATAACTAACGAGATGCGACCCGCGGAGTCCCCTTTCGTCCCCAACCCTCCTCTCCCGTGGGAATTCCTTTTTTTATTATTCGCGGGGACGAACGGAAAAACTCTCCGACGGGTTGGGAGGTGTGGAGGGAGGGGGAGGAGGGTCACGGGGAGGGTAACGGAAGGGCAAGGAATGGGTGTCGTCAGGGAATGGGGCGGGGGATATCTTTGGGTCGCGAGGGGAGGCAGAGGCAGGCGCTAAGGGGTGGCTTGCAACTCACCACCAACTGAATCAAAGAGAGAGAGCGAGGTAGCGTGTCGGGGGAGAAGCTGCGTCGACACCGTTTGCCCGTTTCCTTCCTCCGGAGTTCCTAATTGATCCAACGGTTTATTTTCGTTCGTGCAATTTTTTTCCTCGAACCCTTCCGTCGACCGACTCTTCAGCAGACGTGTCCTTTGGAGGTGAGGTCGTCCCTCAGACAGTTAATCCTCGTTGCGTTAATTTTGTTCCCATGCACTCTAGGAAATACGGTCGGCCGAACAAAAGACTCCTGTTGACGGAAATGAAGATGGGGGTGGATGGATAAAATTAAGCGCGTCCATAGGTTTCGTTAGAACGTTCGCTTTAAACCAATTCCCCGTCCCTCTGGCGTATTGGGTCGGGTCCATGACTCGACAGCATCCCTGAGGTTCAGTGTACCGCGTCTTTATGGGTCTAGTTGGACGTGAGCTGTGTCCAACACTTGATCTGTCCTCCACTCTGTCTTCATCGTGGTATCGAGAAGGATGTCTCTTGAATATTTACTATCCAAACATCTGAGCTGATATCGGGTATCACATGGGAAAAAATTTTAATTCACACCACTGAAATCATAGTTACCTTTTGCCATACAACAACGGACTTAACATGTACTCATTTAATTACATTCATCTGCTCCCAATGCTTTTTCAAAGCCTCCTCAAATCCTATGAACTATGATCCTGTTTTGCGATCCTTGAGGGACGAATCCTGCATGTGTTTAATATCAACTAAATATAATTATTTCTTAATTATGTTGGTTATAAATGGAGTAACCATCTTTGTTGTTTAGGATAATCTAGGTTCTTCAACTGTAAAAAAAATGCTCAGAGCAATGCAAGAGCTGTTTGCATGGGCTCAGAATGTAAAATATAAGCATTGTATTTTAAAGTAGGGATCTTAAAAGGCTTTTTTCAATTGAATTATGCTCAATTTAAAGTTAATTAATATTTGAAATCCATCAACGAGAATTCAGAAACGACCATGGTCAAATTAGCAAATTACCAAAACAACCATGTGTATCAATTCTGTATAAAAAGTGTCGTTCGTGTTATCCCTACTAAAAAAAATCATCTTATCTGGAATTAAGAAATTTAGTTTCCTTGCTCAAACCAAATTTTCTGAAAAGTATTAAGTAAATAAGACCGCGATATTTTATTGAGTAGATATTGAATACAAGATAATATTAGTTTTCCACGTTGACCCATGATAGAATGTAAGAGTTAGTTTCTTCAATTCATTTGACGTTAATTTAAAAGTAGATCTAAAAATAAGGCGGCATATCGACTATTTTTCACCTTTCCATTCATATTTTGAAATGAATTTCAAAGTTTCAGGTAACTCCTGCAGGGAAAATATTTTGTTAGCCATAGTATATTTACTAAAACCTGGATAACTATAAAAGACATGTCGGAGGCAACAAATAGGAGTGAATACTGCCAATCAAGATACGTTTCAAGGAAAAGCTCCTCAAGATAAACGTATGTGAAAGAGTGTAATGATCGCTCAACCTGACGGTCTTGTTTCTCCGTGTCACTCCAGTTTCCACTCTGCTTGAAAATTTGCTGAATATGCAATCAAATGTGTAACTTAATTACATTTTCTTACTTTTTGTAAAAAGAAATAATGAAGAATTGAGGAAAGAATAAATTGTCGAATCAAATCACGTTGAAATGGTAAGGATCACCTTGAACACGAATCTTATAGAGAGTTTTCAGCAATTCACGTGCTTTCAATGAAATGTCATTCTCATATTGATTTAGGGAATATGTCCGAAAATTAAAAATTATTGCATTGGATTTTTCATTGTTGAGTTGGCATTTTCTTAAAATTTGGCCCTATCGATCCCCTTATTAAATTGTACTGTTAAAATATTAAATAAGGATGAAAAATCTTTTTTAAACATCATAAAATTGTAGTTAGTCTGTCGTTATCTAATCCACGAAATGCATGTTGATATTTCACTCAAAGAATGGTGGTTCAGTCCTTGGGAACCTTGAAGAGGTACCAAATATGGTTTATCGGAATCACCAGAGTTCATTCTTATCATGCATCAATGTTACATGTTTTCATCTCTAATGCTTTTCCAGGTAATATTTTTATCTTTGAAGGTTAGCGAGTAATTTATGTGTGTTTTTCCGTCTTTGCTATTATAGTCTTTATTAAATTAAATCGTGAAAAATAGTCAGACTCTCCTAATATTCAAATAAGAGCTTTCGGAATTTCGTTTTTTTATTACAAATTCTAGTTTTTAATAAGATTTTCATTCCATTTCATAGAAAAAGAGAACAATTCCATTTCGGAAATGTATAAGACATCCGTATTTCACTTCGATGGAAGTAAATAGATTCGTTCCTCTCATTTGAAATGATTTATGAATTAAGCAATTAAATACTAACGAAGTTTTATAAAAAATGGGGTTTTCCATAAGGAGAAAGGCTAAGTTAAACATTAACATTCGAAGGTAAAAAATAGAGTAAGTAGTAATGTTTAGCGCCCAAGGATGAGTAATGAAACTTGCGTTTCGACAGAATCCAATTCCATTTATTGGAATCTCTGTCCTGTAGAAATGAAAAGTTTTTTTTGATCCTCCCTTGTGTACTGATATGGTTTTCCACAATGTATCGGCCTCAAATATCCTTCAAATTATAAGTTTGGAATCTTGGAGGTATTTAGAACCAAGGCCCTAGTAATGGGGAAATTAGAAGAAGAATCGCATTACGCAAAGAAGCTTTTGAAAGGAGAAGGAAGTTGATGACAGGAACGCTGGGTAAGGATGTTAAGAAGAGATTAGTGAAAACTTTGTAATGTAGCGTGGTTTTGTACGGCGCAGAAACTTGGTATTGAAGTAAGATGATAGGCGTGGACTGAAGACTTTTAAGAAATGTATGTGAAGAAGGACGGAGAAAGTAAAATGCGGGGAAAGGAAAAAAAACGAAGAGATACTAGGCATGATGGGAACAGAGGAGGGTTACTAGGAGAAATCCGGAGGTAGAAAGGATGGATATAGGTCGTTTTAATTGTCCAAAAGTTGTTGAAGACATTAACAGTGGAAAGTTATGCAAACAAGGAAAGGGTAGGGATATGATAGGCTTTTTGATCAAATTGAAGGGGGGTAGAATGTTCACGTGTTTAGAGATGGGTGTAGTGTAGGGGCAGGTTTAATCTTGAGTGAGGCTAAGAAATGTAGGAATATTTGTGTCCATCCTAAACCTACCGTAACCGGTAGACTTCCTAATAACTAGATAAATTAATATAAGAAAAGGTATGAGGTGTTTATTTTTGCAAATGATTTATGATTGCTATTATAAATTATAATCACTCTGTAAATTTATTTCCCTAAACCGCCATGTAATAGTAAACCAAGCTGGTGTCGTTTGATGTTTTTAATCAGTTTACATCGAACCCACCGGCGGAGCGTCTGTTTTTGATCTTGCGTTTGTTGAAAGGGCAGGATGTGATACCCGACTAATTAATGAGATTGCCACTGTTGGGTATATGTTTACATCAAAATTACTTTTTTATGGTAAATATTATCAAATGAGGACAGATCTTGCCATGAGTTCAGCGATGCCACCGATGGCATTGGGCATTTATGTGAATAGTTTGGAATTTAATATTTTATAATCCGAACATCCACTTGTAATAAACTCATCGTAATGCTTTATACGTAAGTGACATTTTTTGCCTTTGTACAGATACTTGACGCTAAATTGAATTTTGAATAACTATTCGCATTGTGTGTTTTCATGAGTGAAACGTAAGTACGCCATTGCATATACGTTCGCAATGCCTAGACTATTTGAGGTATCTACATTTCTTAATCTATGTAGAATATATTTTGTGTTTCAATTGCGTTAATGGGCTATGTTTGACTATGAATGTCTATGGAAACTTCAAGGTCGGAACATAATGTATCATAATGAAAAGAGAAACTTTATAATTCCACATAGATTTATTAGACGGACGGACCTGATGATGACGTGCCACGTCGAAACCTAGGTCGTCCGTCTAATAAATCTATGTGGAATTATAAAGTTTCTCTTTTCATTATGTTAAGTCGATTCCATGAAGTCACGCCCGAGACAACGAATTATAATGTATCATTATCGATAGTTGGGAAAACATATGAAACCAATAAAAAAATAGGTTCATTCTTGATGAAAGTAATGACGGAGAAGCAGGGAATTTTTAATCCTTGAGATTTATTCGGGTATTTGAAACAGGTGATAAACTAAGTGATATTGGAAATTAATCAACTACTGAGGCAAAAACGACGTATAATATCGCTTAGAGATATAAGCATTTTATTGATAGTTATTCATAGAGTGACAAAAAGAGTTGCCATTTCCAAAGCATCGTTTTCAAGAACAAATTGACATTTATTGCAATTTAATTTTGATATGTGATGAAGAGTCATGTTAAAAAAATATTACTATTTAGTATTTTTTCCTTTCAATGCAAATTCATTCATAAATATACCCTGGTAGTTCACATAGTCAACATAAATTACCATTATAAACCACCCTGGAGCTTAAGTGAAGACTAAGAGTGCAACAGATATGCATAGATGTAAATTATGGTCTTTGGTACATCATTGGTTTAACTGTGTATTATGTGATTTATTTTTTCGTTGACCCCTTGTCTGTGTCCATGAGAGGTCAACGCGCTCGCAGCTAAGCCACGCTAACTTTATTTTCTCTTTCGTCCGGTTGGAATTATGATGGGACCAGGATTAAGAGGATTCGGTCGAGAATCTTGACAAAATTATGGCTGTGCGGGTTTGCATATGCTTTGCGCCGTGGTGGTGACATCCAAAATACTCGCCGAAATGGTGAAATGCTAAGGAATAACGTTCTAGACTCATCACTTGAGAGTCTTTCCACTTGCCTCATTGTCCTCTTTAAAGTAAAAAATCCGAGAGGGTTGATACACGTTACAGTCGTTCTTGTAAGTGAAAATATTATAATTTTAAAATTGAATAGTTGTGAAGTTTGTCATTGGTATAAATAAATAGAGATTGAGATTGGTTTCAGGATCGACTATTTGAAAATTTATCTACACATTCTGATTTAACCCGCCATATTTTCAAAACAAGTTGCGTTCCACGATAATTTTTCTTTGAAAATCAATTGAATTATACTGTAATACAATTTATTGTGATGATCACTGTTAATGGAGTATTTTAGCTATGTTAAACAAAACTGCCATTTCAGCATATCACCTCAAATATCACGCGTTAAGGTACGCGTAATCATGGCAATTATCTCCCGTGAACATTACCATAATGGATAGAAAAAATCACTAGTTTTGTATTTCGCCATTTTCCTCAGAAATGGAGTTACGGTATTGATGTAAAAACAAATATCATTTAATTTAGGCAGATACCTACTATGATTGTAGTGATTTCATTATTTTATAATCCTTAGGAATTAGTCCATGGAAGAAATATCATGACAACATTTCTTTGCTTTAAAATAAACGATTAATAAAAATGAAATAAAAAAGAATGAAAAACTTATAATTTTACTTTAAACAATTTAAAGTGAAACTATCTAGTTACTATTTTTCGTTCTAAAAGTGAACGAATCCATGAGTAACTGCTAAAAATATTTATTGCAGAACTATAAACTGGCAAATTTGCTTAATGTCCTGGGTATAGAGAATTGCATACGGTTGGGCCGTTCTCCTGGTGATTACATCAGACATTTATGGACTATTTCTCTGATTTTCCGTTACTATGAAATAACATAGGCGACATTGTGCACTCTCACATTTTTCAACCTCTTTTTTAGCCGTTTCCTTCTAATTTGGTAATAAATCACAAAAATTAAGAGAATTATTTTTCTAGGGGCTTTCACGCTACAAAGTAAAGCAAAGGTGAATATAAAATGTGTGAAATTTTGCAAAAATTAAAATTAATATTAGATCATTGTTGTTCAAAGGTATTACCGAATTAAATGCAATTGGCTACGTCAATGTTTTAGAATGGGAACAATTTTCATGCCGATTATAAATTTTATATATTTTATTTACAAAATTGTCGTATATGTATTTGGGTTATTTGGTGTATTTCAGAAATCCCTTTCAATAAAATCCCTGACACCATGATTTACAGTTTATTTCACACGTATCAAGGTAGTGAATAAAACAAAATAAATTTCTTTGGTCGTTAATTGCAGAAATACTTGTAATAACTGCAGTGCGTAAAGTTAAGAAACACGACAGTGGATATAAGTGAACGATAATTATCCATCAACTAAGTCGCTATCGTTCTACTTTTTAATTAGTGATGGATGACATTAGTGTTTAAGTAAATAATTTACTTTTTAGACGTGAATATTGTTCAGGGTGACATACGTTCAATACACTTAAGTTCTTGGAGTATATGAGCTACCAATGGGTGAATCTTGTACGTATACTCTTGCATGAAAAAGTACTGGCAGTACGTATTTCTTATTTGGAGTATTTTTAAAGATTTTCTGCTTTATGAGTATTTTCTTCGGTAGAAGAATTTTAGACGCCGTTGCAAATGTGTCATTGTCTTCAGTCGCTCGTGAAGAGGAGTTATACTTCGCAATGATGCGCAGCGCCGGGGATCTATTGATAATAAGACATATTTGCAGAAATGTAACTTTTCCGTCAAGACTAGCATGTCTTCAGCTTCAGCACATAGCTTATTTTATAGCCAAATTGCCCTAATACCATCGTAATAATTATAGACCGATAGTATTAGGGTACTAGTTGTTTCGTTCTTACTATAGATTGAGTCTTCTCGTTGGGTCTTGGTATTTTTTTAATTATTCACTGTTGAAATTAGTGTATATGATAATGATGAAACCTGGGTGTACTAAATGATTCCAGGTAAAGAAAAGGGATCGGAAAATGCAAAGAGGGGAGTGATTATTTTGAAGTAGTGGAATTCATCCGGTATCATTTCTTTTTGCTAATCATGACAATCATGTCTTTCTTTTTACGCCATAAGAGGGAAAATGCACTTTGACCCCTTCACTGTGCGCACTGACAAACCGTAAACAAATTTGGTGGACGGCTGGGCAAGAAAGGGTGGAGAAAATGCATGGAAATGCTACAGAATATCATTGAGAGAAAGAAGTTATTTTTCTAATGCACAAAAATGAACTGGATTGCAGAAATGTACATAATTTTTATTTTTAAAGTTATTCTTGAGACTCAGGTTTGGGTGATATTAATTAATGCTTACTGTTTGAACAAAATGTGAGAGGGTGCCTCGAGATCGTTTGTTAAATTGATGTGAAGTGAATCCCAATGATGATGATGATACCATAAGAAAATAATGACCCGCCAAGTTGGTCACTTTAAGACTTAATCACCACATGGAATGTTCTAACGTAGACTCTACGATTGAAGCAGGTACGAGTAAACCAAGGTGACCTGCTTCTTTCCTCACGCAGCGGAATTAAACTCTGCAAAGGCAGGAATTGCTCGAGCTGAGTTTTTTAAGTAGAAGGGTATTCTTCTGTTAACTAAAGATCTAGTTGCCGTTTTGGCTGTCAATTTTCCCATGCAATTAATTCCAGGGCGTTGCTGGCAGGCGTAATTGGAAATAGACTTGAGGAAACAGCGTAGAGATGTTTAATTAACGTAAAGAGTTCAGCCGTCGCTCATGACGGCATGGCGCTCATAACTTGCGCGATCTACACAGCAGTTTTGAGTAGAGAAGGACGGAAATTTCTTTCATTTCATTTGATTCATATGACAGAACCTATGTTTTTATCTTCAAATTTCAGGAGGAGCTTTTGATGAGAAACTTTAAATCGTCTGGACTTTCTATTTTACTGTGTATCCTTCCTTAGTTCATCGACATTTCTACTAGAACTTCATCCAAAATGGGTTAATGGCAGAATGAAATGAGCCAGTCTTCATATTCTGTGTACAGGTGTACATGTATTTGACAAACCTTAGGGGTTTTTATGAGGTTGCGTTAGAACCCTATTGCATGTTAACAACCTTCCAGCAGATTATTACATCCGTAGTATTGATATTTCGTTAATGTTCCAAGAGGAATGAAAACTTTCATTGTGCAGCACAAATAAAATGTGAAAAAATTATGCACAGGCAGAATTTAGTGGAGTCAATAATCTTATTGCTGAATTTGATCGTAAATGCATCAAATTAGATCGAGAAGATAGATGACAGGGTACTTAGATTAATAATATAACCTCCATTGAAAATGAAAGTATTGGTTTTATTGGGTTCGGGGACGCTATCATTATCCACCCATTCGAAATGTATGGTTGTTATTGAATGTGGAAGATTAGAGGATATAATTCATGTAGGTTTTTCAATCCTATCAATTTTTTCCCTAATGTTGGATTAATGAAATTTCTCAGCAGGCGCGGGGATACGTCTTTGCTTTATCTCTCTATCTCTACTCCTTCTCGAATGTCCCACACCTTGAATTAATCGCCCTCATGGAACGTTTTTAAAAGTTCGCTCTCAATCACTCGACCTTCCAGCCTTCAAAATATTCAGAAGAGCGATTTTTTATACCATTCCGTAAGCCACCGCCTTCCTTGGTTCCACTTGCTCCTCGCCCCCACCATCCGCGAGAACCCCATCCTAACCCCCTCCGCCAACCCCTGAGATTCCTCTCACACCTGAGACCTGTTACTCACGTGAGGCACCCTCGATCGCTAAGTTACATCTGTTATACTTCCCACATATCTCTCCGTCCCCTCCCCCTCTTCCTCCTACCCTCCCTCTCTCATCTGCCTCCCTCATTCCCCTGCCTCATCTCCACCTCCAACCCCGGTCTGCGAGTTCGAGATTTATGCCCCCCATTCCACCCCTCTCCCTTTAGCGCAGTTCATTTCTTCCACGCTTCTCACCGACAGTCTCCCTACTTCCAGAGAGATCCATGCTTATTACTTCCCAGACGCCGCGCCGGCAGGGAAATTTTTGTGGGTCGAAAAAAATATGATTAAGAGGAGAGAGTGCGAGAGGTGATTTGGTAATTTCCCTTTAGCCTATCGGTAAAAATTGCCACCTGCTTGGTTTCCATTATGTAACTCCGAATGCTTTTGGCAACGATTTTAATTTTTCGTGTGGGTGAATTCATGGGGAATTTAAAGGCCAAACACCCGTCTCTATCTCATTCTCAGTACAGGTCATCAATCCGAGTATTGGTTATCTCCGAAAAAAATTATCTTTCCTATCAGTCTCATCATCACCCCATAACTCCTTGCTCTGATATCTTCCATTAACTGCAGCTATGGTTCATCTTTCGGCATTGTCTTTAATTCTTCTCTTATAGATAACCTTAAAGAAATGTTAAATATAGTATAAAAAAATAAAAAGTCCGGGTTCGCTGATTCATTAACGCAGAACCTCAACTCATGGAATGAAGAATACAATTCAGAAATATGTAATACTTACTTAAATGATGGTCATGAACTCTGTATCATAATTTGTCAGGAAAAAGTAGACAACTATTGAACACTTAAAACGATTTTTCAATATAAAAATTGAGCATATCAATTCTCAGGCTATGCCGTGAATGTTTTGGTAGTCTTTACCATACATTTACAGTTTAAATATATAAATAAATAAATAAATAAATAAATAAATAAATAAATAAATAAATAAATAAATAAATAAATAAATAAATAAATAAATAAATAAATAAATAAATAAATAAATAAATAAATAAATAAATAAATAAATAAATAAATATATATATATATATATATATATATATATATATATATATATATATATATATATATATATATATATATACACACACACACACTAATGAGCAGTTCAACCATAAGACCACTTAAATAAATTCATTTAGATTAAATAAGCTCTAAAATAAACAGAAAAATGTTTTCATGTAAAGCCTTTTCCCTTTTGCATTTGCTTTAATGACTGTCTAAATGAACTAATATTTTTCCATTTATATTTTTTTGTATACTCATCTGTTTTAAAATCGGAAATATGACAGATTTGTGATTTTACACGGGTTACAGTACCAAAATCCTCTTTTTGAAAAATTAAATTCGAATTTCGAACTCAACAGTTACCATTTCTTGATATATGATAAATATTTATAAATTGATATAAGATAAATAATATATATGAAATAAGTATGCTTATAAATTTAATTAGAATATTTAAATATCCTGATCAAAAGAGAATGATACAAGAAAATGCCAAATACCTCAAATTAATGAGTCACCATGCGCTATTTCATAAAGCTTCAGTTCGCTCATGGATTATGACTGCGAACCCAGTAATTTACTTTGCCCCCCTCCCTGTGAACTATCAGTAGTATCACGTTTGGTAATATCATTGATATACTGGCCAACCTACAACGTAGCTGAGTAATTGATTCGCTATTGGTACTTCTAATAGACTATAATTATTAATGGAAGAGATTAGCAAAATGTGCCAAAGAGAGTACCTAATCCTTTAACTGAAATTTGGATTAGAATACAAAGGTTAATGCATTTTTCATTCAGAAAACTGGTAGTTGGAGGCGAGAAATATGCTTTAAATTCAGAAAAGTGGACTTAAATCTAGTTTACATGTGGTGAGTAGCCAGCTGCCTAGAGACTGTGACTGTATTTTTCGCTGAGGAATGGAAATTGCGTTATTTACGCTCGGACATTGATTTTAATTAAACAATTTATACTCGCGTCCACTATTAATAATATCAGTATAATACCGACTAACTGCCATGATAGGCCAATGTTTTATTTGTAATTAAAAATTGATTTTCGTAGAAAAATGCTAGAAAACATTTCTTACCGGGTTTTCATAGAATAAAAGTGTGGGATCTACAATAAAATCAATCGACATTCATGAAATTTCCGTTCTTAAATTATTTCAGCAAGTTTTAGAAAATTAATGAGGCGCAAACATCTATTAGCTTGGAGTTCCAATCAAAAATTCACTATCCTCTACACATTTTCTTTACCACATTAACGGAAATTTCCTTGCGTTTTCATTTTTTTCGTGTGCTCATTGATGTGAGGAGATTATCTGTTGTTTCAGTTGTGTCATTTTTTCTATCCTATGAAGAGAAAAATGGAAATTGCTTCATGATTTGGTGACGGGACCAAAATTGAAATTGAGTCCCGTCTTGGAAGAATTCTTTGGCTGTGATAGCGCATCTGCGAAGTTAGTAATTGGAGCAGGCTTTTTTTTGTCGTCAAGAGACTCTCAGGAGATAAAAGCTTCGCTCCCTAACAAGGGCTTTTTGTGATCAAGTTGGAAAAAGTATTCTTTTATCTTCTCTTTATTAGCCGAAAATAATCTAATTTTGAGACTACCGATATTCCCCGAAATTTTAAATACCCTGCTTTTATCTGTTTGTTTTTGTGCAGGCATCTTCTTCTGTAATGGCATAATTTCCGTCAATTAAACGTTAAAAGTACTCATTGTGACTTCGGTTGAAGCATTTTTGTGCTTTTAATACTTCATGATTTGGTATGGCAATCGGTTGAGGAGCGTCTGATGATAAATAAGTACGTTTTTGGCCTGATATCTTCATAGTCTTCCTAATTGTATGATCTATTAAATTCCGTCAAAAAATCTAAGAAGCATCGAAAAAACTTTGGAGAAAAGTAACAATTGCTCTATTCATTATTGTTTAATTTGATGTTTCATATGTTTTGTATAATATGATTTTTGTTGGAAACATTGGAATATTGGATAATGGTATACGTCCTGCGGTAAGAAACCCATTCATAATTATATAATTAATAATAATAAATAGGAGTTCTGAATAAACGAAAGCGGTAGCTTTCAAATCTTTAGCTTTCACTGCCTCAGTTCCAACGTAATTACCTCGTTGTTGACACATCTTCCTCCGCTGTCTTCACTTTTCTTTCATGCCAGGCACCAGAACATGAGGCACTTATTGCCATCGGGTATAAAGTGTGGTTTGGTATGTATTCGAGATTTTTAGAATATTTTTTTACATTACTCATATATTGAGATTAAAAAATAATAATATGGTCTCAGGAAAAAAAAATACGAAAACAAATAATTAACAGGCTCGAAATTGGAAACTTCTTGTAGCTGAGAGGATTGTGAATTATGGAAACTTATAATATTATTATAGAGATTATTTTATGATACTATTATGAAGGAATTAAGAAAAGAGATGAAATATTTACTTTTACATCACAAAATCCGCTGTCTATTTGTGTGGTGAAGATGCACTTTTTCACGTTTAGGAATGAAAAGGGAAGTCGAAAAAGGTATTAGAAAAATGAGTATGCAAAAAAAGTTGTTTAATCAGTCAAGTGATTAAAAATAATGTTGCTCATTTGATAACCTTTGACGTATAAGTTAATTGTACGTAAGTAATGCCACCGCTCTTACTGCCTTTGCTTGAGCTCGCTGTTTGTGGCACCTCAATGAGTTTTGATCTTTATCGAAATAATGCCATGACGTGCTCCCATAGATATTGTGCATCACATAAATATAGGTAAATACAGCCGCATAAATCAATAAAAATTGTAGTCTCCAGCAATTTAGTTTGTATTTTAAATTCGTATGTACGAGGTGTGTTAAAAAAATAACGAGAATTTTAATTTTTCGGAAAAATATTTATTTATTCTTATACATTGATGCTGTTACCTTTAAAGTAGTCCCCATTAAAGATTATGCACTTGTACCAGCGCTTCTTCTAATCCCCGAAACACTTCTCAAACTCGATCTTTGAGATAGCCTTTAGTTCTTTCAGCGATGCGCTTTAAATGTCATCTACGGCTGTGAAACGACGGCCCTTCAAGGTTCTCTTAATTTTTGGAAATATGAAAAAGTCATACGGAGCCATATCTGGCAAATATGTAGGCTACGGCATCATTACAGTATTGTTTTTGGCCAAAAAATCACGAGCAAGCAGTGAAGTGTGAGCTGGTGCATTATGGTGGTGCAAAAGCCATTTTGAAACGAATTTTGCTGTCACGCGTTTCATACCCAAAAAATTGGAAAAAATGTCATGACATGATCCAATCGATATGCCAACATCATCAGCGACCTCTCTAATGTGATTCGGCGATCGTTTATCACCATTTCTTTCACTTTTTCCACGTTTTCATCGATTGTTGATGTGCAGGGGCGTCCAGGGCGTTCGTCATCTTCAAGGTCTTCATGGCATTCTTGGAAACGCTTATACCACTCGTAAACTCTTGATTTACTCATAGCAGACTCACCATGGACCTTTGTTAACATTTCAAACACTTTGGTGCACTTCATTTAATTTTTCACGCTAATTTTGATACAAATTCTTTGATCCATTTCTCTAAACAAACGAAAATCGCCGAGCTCATAAAATACGTCTAACCTTAGTGGCTGTCACAGACAAAGTCCACAATGAAAACAGCTGAAAGTTTTATCATACTTCCGGGGCATGTATACAAACATAATAAAAATAAATTGACAGTCGGACTCTCGAAGCCCGCGAAATGAAAAAAAATCTCATTATGTTTTGAACACACCTCGTATGTGATGTTTAAATATGAATAGATGTGCATATACTCTTTTTATAATGCCACCTTAAGTTGAATTTAACGCATTAATCCTAAAGATATTATTTATTTATTTTATTTATCGACTTAATTGGGCGAGGTTAAACTTATAGTCCCTTCTTCCACCTAACCCTTACATTACACTATAGACAATTACATAGAGCTAATCCCTGAATGGAGGAAAATCCACCCAGGCGAGAATGAAACCCGCGACCTCTCGGGCTCTACATCAAAGTTCTAATAGCACGACACTCAGAATAGCAGTACGGTCGTTGCAAAGGGAACACGATAGCAAGTAAAACATTTTAGTGATGAGAAAATTAGGGACACAGGCACGAAAATACGTATATTCCATTACATAATTATGAAGGACTTCACGAAAAGCTTTCTCTGTTTTTGCGTACTTGTCATATATTCACCGTAAGCCTTTTTAAGGAGGGTCGGGAAGAGGTCCACGTCTAACAACGCTCTGGGGGACCGTCAACCAGTAAAACCGACAACAGTGTGGCTGATTTTCGACGATAGTTAGGCTCTGACCGTCGATTGAGTTTCAAGATTGGCTGCCAATGAGCTGAACTTGTCGTCTACTGTCTTGTTTCGCAATGTTACTGAAGATTTAGCGATGAGAAAAGTGTGCGCTAAGCTCGTGGACAATGTTTTTGCCACAACGCGCTACAAGTCCGTGAGTTCCTGACCAAACACCAGGTGTAAACACTGCCCCCCCCCCCCTATAGCCCTGACGTTGCCCCAAAAGATTTCTTTTTGTTCTCTCGAATTAAGACAGCCCAGAAAGGAACCCGTGTTCGTCCGTAGAAAAGATCCAATCAACCGTGACGATGACCTTGCAAGAGGCCCACGAAAACGCCTTCCAGGGTGCGTACCGGTCATGGCAGAGTCAATGAAAACCATGTGTACAGGGCCAAGGACAGTACTTTGAAGAATTTCAAGTGATTGTGCAAATTATTCCATGATTTACTTTAAAAATAAAACTATTGCTTTCGTTACGTACCCTGTATATTCATTTTACAAAGGTTAATATAGCAAATTCAAGAAAAGTTAATTTAAACTTATAAGAAATACCACTATGGGTGTTTGAGGCTGAAAAGATTCGAGGAATTTTAAGATCAGAAGTAAGTGGTAGTGGTGTAAATTCACTTTAAATATTTTGGGAGGTGAAATGCACTTCCAAATAACATCAGAAAAATATCAATATAGAACCATTAGAACATTTTAAAGGAATTTTATGATAGCCATATGTTTAAAAATGCTGAAAAATTCTTAAAAATATGCGTTAAGCATTAATTCATATTGGAATAAAAGGCGCCCAAAGAACCGCATAATCCAAAGTCCCTTTGACGTATGTAAATTCTAAATCCCGGTATTTTTAAACGTTTCAATCCTGGTGTACTTATCGAACACTTCTTTATAGCTTCGATGGTGAATAATTGATTTGATTTTTTGAGAATAACAATGAGTGTAACTACGATGTAATACTTGCCAACTATCAGATAATAGGATGACAAAAATAAGCTAATATTATTTTTCCTTAAAGCTGATTCTACTTTTTCCCCAGAAATGATACCAGGGTTGGGTGAGAATGGAGAGAAGTGGAAGAAGTGAAAACAAAATGAGAGAAAGGGAAGCTAAAGAGCTAAACAATTTCATCCGCTCCCTAGCGGTCGAGAACGGAGAGGAAAAGTAGAAGCGGACGAATGACGGAGGAATTAAAGAAAAGGGCGGGAGAGAGAGAGAAAGAAAGAGGAGAGGAGTATAAGTAGAATAATTATTTAGGACTCGGATAACGAAGGGAAAGGATCGAGGACGAAACAGAGAAATGAATGAGAAATAACGACGGGGTAGAATTGTCGGGAGTGCGGAAGGAGATTGGGACGGTTTCTCGGGACCGTGGATTAAGAGGGGTGTGGGAGGGTTTGGGAGGTCTTGAGGGGGGGGAGTATGAAGTGGGGAAGGAGGAAGGTACGTGGGTGGTCGAGGTCGCCGGGAGTGTTGGATGATGGGTCGAGGGGGAGTAGGGGGGAGGGACCGAGTGTGTGCCGGGGGTTACGAAAGTGAACGGGCAGCGGTGTGATTGGAGGGGGAAGAGGCGGGTTGGCTGAAGGGAAGGCTCGAGATGGGATTGCGCAGGGTCGGCTGTGAGGTCTGGACTGGAGAAAGAAAAGGAAGGAGATAAAGATGGCCGGGGTGAATGGCGAAGAGGAAATGATGGATTGAAAGGAGAGACTCGAAGAAGGAGAGGGAACGAGGACGAGAGATGGCGTCCCCGCGCAAGGACAATGCAGGCAGTTTCCCCCAAACACTATCGCCGACCAAAGTAACCTTTCCATCCTTTACCATACATCTACATTCAACTCCCTTGAGGGTTGTAAAAGGTGTATAAAGACGTAGAGGGACATATTCTAACCTGATTTGTGACATAATTAAAACTTAAGGAAGCATTGCAAAGACGAATATTCTTCTCTTGAACATTAATTAATTGCTTGACTTCACGGTCAGTAATTGCGTCAAATTTACGAGCTTACGTAACTTCATTACTTGAGGTAATTGAAGGAGTAATTTTACAAAATGATTATTTTTCATGTAGTTATCTTTTAATATTTCAGAAAACCGTATAATTACTCTCCGATGTTATTACATTTTCATCATATCAGGAGGTACGATGTTTTTCAATGCATACTTTGCTGAAATTGCATGCATGATTTTGGTATTCAAGGGGTATTTTCAAAGCATGCATGATTTTTATGCCTTCGATGTCCTCATGTTTAGATGCCCGAATTTTTAACGTCGTTAATGCATATGATTGATAAAGTCATATAGGTAATAAGGTTGATAGGTCACTAGGTAAATTTCTGCACTCCATTTATTTAAACTATCATGGTATTTCGACTTTGCGCCATTAAGAGATATAATTGAATATGGGAGTATTCTTTTATATTAAAAATTGTGAATAAAATATGATTTGTGAAGTTCAAGGCATAGAGTAAAATGAAAAATATAGCAAGTACCTTTCCTAGACTAAAGATTAACGCACGTCATTTATTAAATTTGAAGTTAGCTGTCAGGATTTTTCCAATTTGGTCTGAGCCTTAATAACATGAGGGAGTTTTGTTGCTCCAAGAAAATTGATTCAATATGAAAGTTTCATACGACCAGTTTATGCTATTCAGCTATATTCCATGTTGTCTGAATTACGACTGTTGTCGAAAATGATCGGGAATCTAAAGTTTTTGTATCGAATTTTCTATGTCCACTTAATTGCGATATCATCAGATTGTTCTCCAAAAACAAGAATTAAGGATTATATGAAATCGTCTTCGGCTTATATCCGTCAATTAGTATTCATTTTATTGTAAGCGGTGAATTCGGTGTTCCGGAAAATTACTGACACAACTTTGATAATGCAGTGAAGAATATGATGAAGCCTATTCAAAAATAGATTGAAAATTTTCATTAATTAATCACAGAATGTGAAATCAAAGCCAGTAGTTTGCTATAGTAATATGTTTTGTTTGAAAACACATTTCAAATAGCAGAATTTCAAATTCAGCAAAACACCACGATATTGAGTGTTGCTGATTTACAGCGATATCATTTTAAAAAGAACGCCGTTTATACACTGTCCTTGTTATGTACCTAGAACGTTTGAAAACTGGAATCTTGACTCTAAAATGGTTTGTGTTTTATGATGATACACAAATTGTGTCACAGTCACATAGTGTTATGCAGTTTATGATCTCTGACTCATCCGGTTCGTTTGGGAACGCTTTTTGGATTCTCATTCAGTTGTGAAATCTGTTATTTATAGTGAGTTGAGTGAATTCATTTGAGAATTTTGGTAAGTAATTGTTTCAGATTTAAAAAAATGTTTCTTCGTAGTACGACCTAATGTATCTAATTCCAGATATTGCTGAAGAGGGTGGAAATATTAATTGATTATGTTTTTTATGATACCATAAAGGAAAATATCTATAAGACAGCGAAACGATAGGAAGATACACCATATTTTACTTGCGTTTAACCTATGGAAATAATCGAACCAGGTCTTAGCTAAATCTATGCATTTTTTAAAAGAATAAACACAACCAACTGAAAACAGGGGTTCGCGCAGTCTTTGAATCTGCTGACTTTGTGATGTTTGGGCGGGCCAGGGAGGAGGGTGAGAAAGTGACAAACAGGACATGAAGGAGATTATTAATGATGTGGCGAAAGGGAAGAGCTTTGGTGGAGAAAGGGGAGGAGAATTGAGGAAGATGATGAAGGATGACGAAGAAGCGGAAAGGGAAGGGGCAAAATGAGAAAAAGGAAGGGACGTGGGATGACTTGCGAAGTGATAAAAAGAGAAAAGAATCGGGGCATTGGAAATCTGCGGAAGAAACAAAAAGTTGTCGAGACGAGAGAAGATAGTTTGGGCCATGGGATCACATCGTAATCAGGATCAGACTCCATGCACCCGTCACGATGGCTGGGAAACGACTAAGTCGTGCCTACCGCGCCTTGTATATTATTCTGTTCCCATTTCTAAAAGCTAAGTGCGATTACTTTTTGCCACTGTACTGTAGGATGAAAATTCTAATCAGATTGCAATGATCATATGTGGTTTTATTTATTACTTCAGATTGAATATGAAATAATCGCTGTTGCACTCATAAAAACCTTTAACCAAGTCCATTTTAAAACTATTTTCAAAAGTGAATGGATATTACTTCACCGGATATGCTAAGACCGCAAATAGATCATACAGAGGAGGGTGCGGAGTTCTAGTATTGGTCATGGGCTGGAAAAAATAATGAATGATAAAAAGTTTTTTCTTCGGAATACAATCATAGTGTTCTCAGTGATAACGTTTTTAAAGTCATCTGAAGTAATGGATTGTTTCTCAGTACATTTAAATATTCATTCGGCCTAATTCTCCGAAAACGTATAATACAAAGAGAATTACGATTGTAAACGTGTTTTATTATTGGAAAAATGTATTTTATTCTTAATAATGTTTCCTTAGATTGTTTATTCTGAAATCTCCAGCATGCAAATAATGGCTTACTATCAGGGGATGGATAAAATTAGAATATTTATCATGACTGGGTTGAGTATAACGGGGATACAAGTATACTGTTTGAGATTTAGAATGAGCATTTGAATCTCTCTCAGGCGTTTAGCAGCTGCAGGAACGTTGAGCTACGAAGAGTATTTAGGGCATTCACGACAATTCCAAGTCACAATCGCCCTCGCAGTGTTGTCGGGAGATGTCCTACTGTGAGCAAGCCTTATCGCGGGGAAATTCACCGGGACGAGGCGTCGTTTTTGCTCCTTGGGAACGAGCGGGAATTAAACGTTTAAAACGGATCTCTTGATCTGGAATAAGAGCCTCTGAATAGTTTGGAGTGGGTAGAGTGGGAGGGGAACAGGAAGGTGGTCGAAAGGGGGAAGGGCAGGGGACTTTAACATGACTTTGAGCGTCGCGAAAGCGGGAGTAAGAGCGGCGATTTTCAGCTGTGTGAAAGTTCGAGAAGAACCGGTGACGGTTAAATAAAGGAGAAAGATGTGAGAGAGTGATAAACGAGATTTGTCCCTTCTCATAAGAGGTGAAGAAGGTAGGGTTAATAGAAATAAAAGAACCTGCTGGTGGTAAGTTTTTTGATCTCACTTGTCTTCGAAAAGGGTGATGTAATTACAGTATAACATCCATATGGAGAAACGATTAGACAATTTAGGAAGTCTCTCTTTAGGAAAAAAGTATAGTTTTGGTTGTGCTTGATATCATGTGAATATTACAAAAGAATTTTCATTATTAGTTCTTCTGATTTTGAAAGAAACATTACTTATCTCTGGATTTTAAGAAAAAAGAGATTTTTTTAGTTTTTAACGTGTACTCCTATCGACAAGTAAGTTCATGGTTAATGCCAAGTTTTATTTTGACCTGAGAAATTGAGTAATTTATTTATTAATGTTACTTGTATATTGAAAGGGAGTGATGAATGATGACGTTTCAGAGAGAAAATGGGAAAATTTTACCCTCATTTTTGCACTTTTTTGACACGTTAAAGGTGATTCTTGACATGTCGGATATTTTTAATTTTAGTGTCATTGTCGGTGGCTGTTGTACATTTCAGTATAAGACGACTTTTCATCGGTTTATTCTTTTTTGAATTCTCGCTTAATGAAATTGGTTATTTTTTGTTATGAATATATATTATTGAACTATGACATAGATCACAGAAAATTGTTGCGAGATTTAAAGAGAAAGATAAATTGAAAGAGAACTGGAAATTATGTCAGGTTCGGCATCGGGGCTCCCTTTTGTTCTTCACATTATTCCACTATTTTCGTCACATTACAATCTATTCCTCGCCAAATTGTTGCAAATAATATTCACGATTGGCATGCACGGTCTAAGTTGAAAATTGGAAATATTTTTCTAACTTGTTGCATTTATTTTTATCACAGTCATAGGAAGTATATACAGGCACGTTGCGATCTTTATTACTTATTCTTAAGTATTTAATTCAGTAAAATATTTTGAAGCTCACCTGCCTCTAATAATAATTTTTCCTTCTAATATAATAATGAAACATCCATTTCCCCTTCACTGCCTGTAGAGTTAGGTTGGAATGAATTATTATGGTAACATTGGCATAATTTTAGAATTATTTTGCCTTACGAATAATGAAATATTAAATTAAAATAGTGAAATTTATTAAATTAAAAAGATTTCCATCTCAATATTAATCATTGTAAAACCACAATCAGACCAGTTAAATCATAATTTCAGGCGTTATGACACCAGAAAAGAACATTGAAAGAGGTGGCTCATGTTTGTGCCAAGGTTGATTTTAAAGCACGAAAAATATCAAACTACAATTAATTTACACATTAGATGTGATTGGCGTTAAAATGTAGCAAGTATATACAAAACTTCCTAAAAAATAGAGAAGCCTATAAAGCTCTACGAATAAAAATATATAAGTAATTCTGACTACTCTGTAAATACGAACGCTATAGATGCATTGATTTAGATATCGATTAACTCTTTAGTATTGAGAAGATTAAAAAAATAAATTTCAAACCAATGCTTTGGGAGTATTCAAATCTGTATATTACAATTATAAAGAAGTATTCATTCTAAAAGTCGCATTGCATTGATTCTCTAGTCCCTAAGTATCCTAATGTATATAATACCATTAAATGCTTTCCTATGCTATCAGTTGAATTTAATATAGAGTGTAGCACTGAGTGGATCCGAAAAGAGATATTTGAGATAAGTCGATGAAAGTGGATTGGAGGCTTTTGGGTTGTCCAAGAGTCGAAGTTTTAGTGAAGTAGAAAAAGTAAGTTGGATAAAGAGGTAGATACATTATTTGTATTTGCTATAATGTAATAAACTAATTGGAAAATTTACTGAATGAGTTCTAAAAAATGCAGGAAAAGTGGGCAAAGAAGCTCGTGAAAGGTAGAGAAAGGTAGAGAAGAGAGAATATTACGTGGATGGGAGAGAGGAAGGTATGAATAAGGTTTGTGGCGGCATAAATGCAAGTAGTGAGAATAAAAAACACAAAGAAATAAGTAAGGGCAGTTAATGATCATTCATTCATACCTCTCTCGAGCTGTAGATGCGCTTCCGCACATTTTCCGTGGATACATTAAATAGGAAAAAAGCATGCTTTAATTATGAAATATAGATCTTGGCACAAGAACTTAGAGGATAAGGTCCCATCAAAACGAAAGACTAGGGCACAAACGGAACTAAACGTCTTTACTTACTGCGCTGGCGCTCTTGCGTCTTCAATAAGAGACCGATCGAAAACATGACTGTTTGGTTCCCTTGAATTTAGCCAAACGAGTTTGTGGAATATAATGGGCTAATATAGAATGCGGCAATATAACTTCCTTTTTTGAAAGCGTTTTGCGTTGGAAAAAAGGAAGCCATGTGTCCGCACCCTTTATAGGGTAAGAAAGAAAAAAATCCTGGAGGAAGGTTCATGAATTGAAATTCTTCAGTCAAATTATATGCTTATTCCTACGTGTCATTTGAACGGTGTACAATTCATACAAAATGTTTGATACAGAATTTGTTATATGTTAATGTGTTGATAGATTCTGGATGCAATCGTCTTTCACCTCTGGCACTCGTATCTGGTACTCTAGCTCAACTCCTAGGTAGTCACGTGTTCTGGGATTAGAAGTCACGTTCTCCATCCGAGGGTCTTCTCTCCACCAAAGGGCTCATCAAACCCTGCCGCAATGTCCTTCACAAAGCCTAGTCTTTCCCTTAGACCCTAACTCCAATCTATGAGGATTCACCGCCTTAATTACGTATCTAATTCACTGATTTGAGATGGTAAACGGATTTTATTTGCTTTGTAGACCTACTGTGCATCAAGAAGGTTATACATTAGGAAATACCATGGGTATTCACGAAATTGGAATTAATTATGTTATTCATGAAAACTATGGAAATCTTATAGATGGGAATATTTCTGTTTAAATAAAACTCTAAGTTTACGCTTATTATTAGCGTACGAATATTTTTAAAAATTATTATTAAAGTGAAAAAATTAAATTGGGATAGCATGTGAAATGATAGGTTTTAAAAAAAATACTTATGTACAAAATCTCAAACCTTACATCCATTGCGGCATATAGTAATTTCCATTTCATAAATGCATTTAATAAACCTTTTATTATTGCTATATTTCGAAATGAAGTATTAATTTATTTTTCACACGCCCATTGTCTACCGAGAGTGGTTTTCCCTCTTCTAGTCGTTCATTAAATATTTCATTTGAAATGCATTGGGTAAAATCACACCCAATCACACACATTTCGATCGTTATTACCCTCCTTTTCTTCGCATAGAAGGGCATAAGGCACGAAATGTGACAGTAAAAGTTACCTATCCATTAGAATCTTGAATATGAAAGTTTTCTAATACTCGCCGACAGAATAACATGAAGTGGTTAACTGACCCGTGAGTGTATGTGACACGCCATACTTGAATGTATCACTTATTGCATATAATACAGTTGGCCCTGCTAATAATAACAAGCTGTTTTTTTTCCCGAATATGTTACCGTCCTAATGTGCTGTTTAACGCTCGATAGGGTTGAGGATGCCGAGACGCCGATGGTAGGGGCAGGTGCCGGAGTGACAATTTATAGTGGAGGCTTGGCTATCCACGATGAAGCGTGTGATATGACTGTAAAAATTACATGAACTACAACTTAGAGTAACTAGAAATCCCTGTATTTTGCTACTGTTTGAAATAATCTCGTTTTAATAGCTCACCATTGTTTATTTAAATTAGTTTTACGTAACTTGTATTTTTTGAGAATTTTCTTTGCTTGCGAGCGAGCAATACGAATATAGTATATTTGCGAAGTTTGAAAATCATGTGACCTTCAAGTCTTCTAGACAATAAAATATGGTATAGCTATTAGGCTACGGAAAAAAAACGATTGAAATCCACTGGGCATAATTTTTTGGAGCACTCCTCTAAAGCACGGGGCAAGGAACAAGCCAGCTAAGTTATTTTTCACGCTCTGAAATTCATTGCGAAAGGATCTTTTATGAAAATACGAGCCGTTCTTCATCTTGAACCCAATTTTATTAGCTTAGGTAAGTGTCTCGGGCAGAATTTTCCCAGCTGCGGAGTTAATCACATTCTCGGAGACCATAGTCAGAAAAATTGATTTTATTGGAGAAATTCGTAAATGTTCGTTCCTCACTGGTTAATTCTTCGCATTAAAATATTGGCGGGGAAAATTCGAGTGGTGGCTTTTTTTCGGGGGTGGGGGTTTGAGTGGGGTGGGGAATAGGAGAAGGGTGTGGTGGGGGGGGGATTTTTCACTGAGGATTTAGGTAAGACGGGGAAGTTCGTCGGAACGGCTCAAAGAGGATAAGTAATGAAGAAGGGATGAGGCGGTGGCAGCAGAAGAGGAATGCAAAGGAAGAGAAAAAGGTGAGAAGATAAGTGGCGCGGGAGGTAGTTTGGATGTGTTTGGGGAATGGCGGGGGTTGGGAGGGAAAAAAATTATAAGGGGTTGGAGAGAGAATGACCCGCGATTAAGAATGGAGGAAGTTCTGCTGAGGGGGAGTGGGAAGATGGAGGTGTTGCAGGAGGGGGGGAGCAGACGAGCTGGGAGATGAGAGCGAGGGATCGTTATGGAGGAGCGAAGACTTAAAGAGTTTGATGGGGAGTTGTGGTAGGAGAGTATGGACGGAACTTTGAGGAGTTGGCCAGAGTAAGGGAGTTACCAGGAGCGTAGTCATGTTTACTATCTTTCGAGTACTTAGCTCCCATCCAATAGAATAGGATTGAACTCCACACTGTTTCCTGAGACTATATATACGCACTTAACCGATATCTGAAATCTTACTTGAACACTAATTCGTTGTAATGTTTTTCATGATTAAACGTGCGCTAAAATTTTAACTGGACTTCTTGCACCAGGCTGATTGAAAACCTCTTGGCAAGATAATAAGATAATCAATTAAAAAAAAAGAGTCTTTCCAGAAATAACCGAAGGCTTAAACAATATTATAAGAAAATTAACTTTGGGAACAGACTTTCCGGGGTATTTATTTCTTACGGATAACGTCTAATTTAAAAGAATGTTCGTTGGAACTTAAAATACAAATAAATTATACATTGATGCATTAGGAATTTTTAAATTAAAACCATTTCGAAAAATTGAAACGGGTCAACTTGAGTGCATTTCAATGCAACAATTACAGAGTGTAAAAATTATTCGCCTTGATCAGGAACCGAGTCAAGGCGAATGACTTTTTAAAAATATACAATTGTTGCATCGTAATTCACATTTAGCGGATGGCTCTGAAAAAAGATACTTTTGCGACATCTCCCGCAGTTTCTTGGGATAGGTAAATTTTATCTGATGATTTTATATAATGCTGGTGATATTTCAAAGCTTGAATAAGGAATACCGTCTCGGAAGAATGCAGGTGCATGTACTATCTCCGTACTCCTATTCTGGAAGAATTAAAAATTTTAATGCAGTAGGTGCGTGCTTTATGTAATATGCTTTGGAAAGGTCTATAGAGAAAGATAACCAAAAAGAATGTTGGGTTTCGGGCAAGGCGTTGCTAATTCGAGGAGAGGAATTTTTTTTGCCGGAAGAATGTGAGTGGGGAACGGGCGAGAGAATTTAGGAAGGCGATCATAAAAATGGATTAGAGATAGGAGCGTGGAACGGGGAAGGTGTTGAAAATTATGGAACCTTAGAAGGAGGAAAGAAGAAAAACCTTTTCCAGTATGTGTATGCGTGTGGGGAGAAGGGGTGGATGATGGAGAAGAGCTGGGGGTAAGGGGTAGTTTTTATCTCGCAGCAATAGAGATAGGAAAAGAGGTGAAGACGGCGGAGAAAATTATGGAAGGAGTTTTGGAAAGGAATTTGTGGTGGGGGAACGATGGGGAGACGGGTGGGAAGACATGGAGAGGGGGCGAGGAAGTTGACAGCGAGGTAAAAAGGAGAGGAGTCGGGAGGGGGTTGACTGAGGGATTGAAACGGGGAAGGAATGAAGTAGTGAGGGAGTATTAAAGGTTCTGGCCTACCAAAGTTCCTTGTTTCACATATCATTTCAGTGAAAATAATTCCATAATAGTCCTATGTTAATCTCTGGAAGCAATGCGATATCACGAACTCAAAATTATCGCTGCGCAGTTTATCTCCTTTGACTCATCAGATTGAATAATTACAAAGATAAGCAGAGTAAACTTTATGCTTAATATGTCACGATGGTAATAATAGCTTAATATATTAATATTTTTCAAAGCTCATGAGTAAGGTCCCATTTTTCAGATTTTATGGGCCGAGATTCGAGCCGCAAAATTTCAGGTCATCCGTTACGATTACTCAAAATGGTGACACGGCCAGTAAATGCGGTTAATAGTTCATTTCTTGTACACTTCACTCGGTTACGACGTAAAACCGTAAACTCTATGATGTTTTAATAAAATCCAGACTGATTCTGATTAGTAGTTCCTGCTTTGAACATTATCAAACATTACTCCAATTTTCCGAATCTACTTTTAATAGTGGAAATAACTTTGTCTATGCCAACCTTACGTCCGCATTATCCACTTATTACCAATACTTCACAAGATTTTTGGTTTGTCCATCCCGTATTTGAAGAGAATGAGGTAAGGTGACAGTGTGAGATTGAAGGAAAATAATCAGACAAGAGCAGAGAATGGACAGAGTGTGAGAGAGAGGAAAAGAGAGTAACGGGGAGATTGAAGAGGGTGCGGTGTGAGGCAGCCAAAGGGTTGAATGGAATGATGGGAGGGAGGGCGGAACAGCTAATCGGAGGTGGGGGAGGAGGTGGAGGTTTGGGAGAGGGCGGTTGAATAGTTTTGTCGGAGGCTATGGAGGGAGGCGAGAAAATTGAAAGGGGTCGGTAGGAGATGGCTTCGGGAGGATTTGTAGAGTGCGTTAGAAGGAGGGGGAGAGAATATATAAAAGAACCATTATGAGATGAATGGAGCAGAATTGCTGGGGTGTTGGAAAATGAGGGAGTGGAGGGAAAAAAATTTGCTCAAGCGATTCGGAGATTTCCGAGGAAATATAAAGTTGGCTTGATCCATTTTCTGTGCACTGGTCCGCCCAACTACACTTTGAGGGAAACAGATACTGAAATTATAACAAATTGAAAGCTTATCAAATTTATGAATATCCAGTAAGATTTTTAAATATTACAAGCCATGAGTGTGACTCTTCATTTCCCATGTATTTTACTCGGACGATTTAGTATAAACTAAGAAGAATTCCGTTATGAGGCGTTCGGTAAATTAAAGATTCGAATTACGTTGAATTGATTAAATGACTCTTGAACTTACATAAATTTTGCAGGTTTATATAATTAGAAACTTTATGTACTTATATGCGTAGAATAACGTTTAAATAAAAAACACGTAAAAATCTCCTCGGAGGTGAGTTGGGTGAGGAAAAGGGAGAAGGATGACGGGAGGGAGTTTATTGATCACTGACCAAAATGGAAAATGTGCAGTTACGCGCATGAATTTATAATATATTAAGATAATATTTTATATAAGTTTGAACGGATTATTTACGAGTTAGAAATTTTCTTTTTGCGTGAAAAAGAATATATTTTGTGTCCGTTTTCCTGACAGCATAATTCCCTTCACTTCTCATTGTGGTCTCGTCTGTCAAGTAGGATTTAGCTTCTGCCTTAGTACTCAGTTGGAACGATTTTTAGTTTTCTATGAGATTTAATCAAGTATGTAATTTTCGTGCCTGAAGTGGCTCCCATCACCGTTTTTCGTTGTTTTCTCTCAGGTCATAACATTTATTTCCTGGTGTATAATTCGGAAACTACATTTTCGGTTTTGGTCTGCAGATACTGGGGGAATTTCAAAAATTAATCTCTAACAAAAGTGAAATAATAACTCCTCTAAACTTTTCCATTGGAGTTTTCTCGATTTGATTCTCGGCTTGATGAAGTTGAATTTTTGAAATTTACTCTTTTAGATGACTGCAACGTATTTTTGGCATGTTCTGATGGATGCTTATTCGGCGCAAAAATAAGACTGATTCGATATAATGATACGAAAAATGCTTACTGCACTCATTTCCTTATTTTATTTCAACGTAAAAAATAGTTCCTTACGATAAACAATTCAAATAGACAATGCTCATTGAAATTATGAAGCACGATCGTCTTCATTCAATCCCGAAGAGAGATGAGTCGAGCATAATTACTCAAACCATTATTTTTCAAAATTGTTGTCACTTATCTATCGTTAAGTGAAATTTACTTTAAAAAGGGTCATACATGCGAATTAATTTAAATATTAGAATTTCATGGACAAAGTGTTCGAAAGCATACAAATTTTTTTCCTGCAAAGCCACTATTCAAAATATCACTGTATATCGGACTAAAGAAAGTAGTTAAAATCATGTCAACAGAATGGAAAACATTTCTTGGCGATAAATATTATTGAAAAATATGAGAGAGATACTTAGATTTTCATTATTTATCCCAGATTATCAGTCTCTGCCGAAATACCTTGAATTGATAAATTCAGTTGTGAAAATAATATAGTATCTCTGGAAAGTAGGCATGCATCTATTGACTCCTTATTCGAGGGACAGTACTCATTGTGATGGAATGTTTCTTAACACACCAATATATGGCTGCCGGATTACAATTGTAGTTTTTTTTTAATTCCTTTTTTCAGTTTCAGATGTCCAATCGTTTGTAATTGTTGCTTTAGCGAAGATTTAAAATAACTCTTAAGACGTAAACATTTTATTATATTTCAGAATTGATTTACGTGTAGTAAATCAGAATAGTTCGGAAAAATACTGCAGTTGAGGCAATTTTGAGAACATTTTATGGTTTCGTGATAAAAAATATCCTGCAACATAATAGTCACAAGAATATAACCTACCATGATTGAAAAGTGATCATGAGAATCTCATTCCACAGGGTCACTGTCGAGGAATATGGTTTCGGAGCTCCGGTTAGATTTGGTTAGGAGATAATGTAGTAATAAAAAGATCACGAAATCTTCTAAGGTTTTCGCTTCATATCAAAAGTGTTTGAAATTAACGGAGATCCCTTCTCAGCGTCTTCAGCGTTGAGAGATCCCGTCTTCAATGCGATCTCTCAACTCAGGCCCTTTCACATTCCCCAAATGCCCCAATGCCCCCCGGAGCTGGTATAGAAATTCTTCCGTTCACATTTGGTCAGGCCTTAGACGTTTTGGAAATATTGAAGTCAAAAATGGCATCAACGGTTACTGAGTGGCAGTGCACTGAAATCTCTCCCGATGTGGAACACCACTGTGATATTGCCGGCCTGGAAATCCTTTATCCTCCTCAAACCTTATTTAAATATGCACATGTAGTATCAGATTTTTTAAAGATCAGAGCCATTTTATAAAGAAATTTTATATAATATTCTTGTTACGTATGGTATATTACTGACTGCGATTGTAGCTGATATTTTTAGGTCACGATGTCAAAATAAGATCTCATTCCTTTGACATTAATATCTTTTGTCTTACTCTCTCCTTATTACTTTATCCCCAACATCAGCCCTTCTTAGTACAACATAGTATTTGCCGCCACACCCCACCCTTAGCTTGCCAATATATTGCCGACGTTACACAGAATGAAAGTTAAATGTTAAAATGTTAAATGTTAAAATGTTAAAAAAAGGAACGAACATGTGTAAAAACATTTTTAAAATAATGATTGAGTGTCATATGGTTTTCGCAAAGGTAGTTGATATAGATGAGAATATTTCTACTGAAAAACATATATGTAAATGCATTAATGACAATTTTACTCAACTCGGATCTTGCTCTTTATTCGTTCACTGAATGAAGTTTCATTATTCTTGGTTTATTTTTTCTTATTATTTGACTTGTCTTTTATTTTACTTATTGAAAAGCTTTATTTTTCTTCTAGTAGCTTAATTTAAAATGTACTGATATATCTTCACACCAATAGAACATCTTGCTCGATTATTATTCCTTCTATAATCTTATGCAAATACCTCCTCTCTAATCATACCTAATTTAAGTGGTTACTTGCTGTAGTTTACCTTCTCATAGTGAAGAATATCGTATGGAAGTTATAGTCTTCAAACTAAGTACTCATTCATTCTCCATTCCATTACTTACCGGTTTGCTCCTCAGAGAAAGCACTCTCTACTAATGTTGACTATTAGTTCAGGTTCATAATGATCAGGATCTTCTGAGTATATTCAATGAACTGTCAAATAGAGTGGAGCTTTGCGCAAAGATTCCTCGCTTTCCACAACCTATTAAACATCGAATGCTGCTCCAAATTGAGACACATTACCAATATGTTTTGTGCCAACTTTTCAAATTAAGTTGAAAGTAATTATATTTTTAAGCAACATTGAGGACAGTGTAGCATTCCTCCAGAAGTGTGTGAAATTTAAACGAGATACACGAATACAGTTTAGGGTTCTTCCTGGAAAAAAAGACACTTGAAAAAAATCACTGTTAGTATTTAATTCTATTGAGAAAGATGAGCAAAATTTGACCCGACTAGCGGTTATTCGTCTCAAGAAAAGTCTGAAAGGTTTATTTTCTGATAATTGTTAATCCAATGCAAGGCTAATATTCTTCCTAAAGGAATGAAAACCTTGTACACGCTAATATCGTGCGATTTTTAGTTTAAGAGGTTGCAAAATGTTTGCATATTTCATCTGATTAATGACACTGCTTCTACCTGTTATTGCAGCACTAACTGGTCAAAAGACACAAGCAAGCTGCTTTTTGCTGTTCATACGCTCATTTATGTTTTCCTTTATTACCTTTTGTCTCCATAACGGAAAATGGCATTATTAAAAATGAAAATTTCCAATTAGTCTATAGAAGCTTACACTAGTGTTACTCTTAGAAGTTTTAAATATTTTATTAGACCCCTCAGTAATGCGGAATTCACGAGGAAATGATAAAATGGAACGTTTATCTAATGTAAGAAAAAACGTAAAAATTCAGGATTGGTATGTTTCTGATTGATGAAAACTCGATTGACTCTTCTTGTTTATTTTACCACGAGTTATAACCACAAATAATTATTTAAATTTAAACCAAAGGATAGATTATAATTTATCCTTTGGCGGTCTTGGAATCCATCTATTCTATATATGTAATCATTTTATTACAAAAAACCTTTTGGTCAGTTAATTTTTTGCGGTAAAAAAATTAAGTCATATCTTTTTCATCGTTCTCTCAATAATTTTTACGATTAAATTTTAATGCTGTGTAACTCAGTTTATTACTGAATATCAATATTGATCATAATATCATTTCGTGAAAGCAAATTCTTATGGCTCAATAGTACCTAGACGTATTAACATTGCGACAGCAAAATATTCCTATTTACTGCTGCAATTTTATACCATTTTACGAGCAAGGACAAGGAAATTATTCAAGTCTGCCTGCTGAAAACATTCCCACAGTTATCAACTCAAAGGTCGGATTGGTAGATGTGCCTAAAGCTCACCTATTTCTAGGGCTCAACGGAGTGTGAAACTCACAAATTCTCAAAATAAGGTTCCAGTTCCTTTAACCGTGCAGACTATGGTTTTCCAAGAAGTTCTGGTACCCGGAAAATTACATAGCTCGTGGGAAGCTGACGGTGACCGGGCATCGAACCCATGCCCCCCGATCAGTCCTTCAATGTTGTCCTGTGAAATGAGCAAAAGCGTAAATCACGTAGATGTTTTCCTTGTTATTACGTTTTCATGCTGCGCCAATGTCAGTTAAAGAGGAACTCTTTGTTTTTTTGTTTAAATCAATGCAAGATTTCATTGCGGCAGAAAAACATAGTTTAGCAAGAAGTGATAAAATACATTACGCTGGAATGACTCCAAAGCACGCCGTGATAACGTCTGCGACCAAGACAGCTTCGAATTTATGTTATTCACCGTCTCTGCATGCATGAGCAACGGAGCTGATATGAACGCATTAAAATTCCATTAGGTCGATTCGCACCGGATCTCTTTTCACAAGGGATTACGCTTTCCATTTCTGTTCTCTTCCTGAGGGGACTCTTTGAGCTCATGACACTAAATGTGCTATCATCTCCATTTTCATTGAAGGAGATGCAAATCGAATGTAAACAGCGAAAAAAATTCTCTGGTGAAATAAGTTTGACTTGATGACAGACGAGTTTGGAGGGAGATGAAAATTTCCAGGTATTCAGATGCGTTGACTTATTTTCCCCAAGCGAGAAATATTTCTTTGATGTCTTCACATCGTCTTATAACTTTGATAACAAATTTAGTCATACCGTGATTGTAAATGTGTGCCTTCGAAATTTGAGAGGTGAACCTATGGCTATTTTCGTCGTGAAAAAAATCCCATAGGTGCAGCTCAATTTAATCATTAGTTTTAACACTTAGGACTGAAGAGTTGGCTTGTTGGGGTCTATTCAATGCATGAGTCAAGACCGAGGATGAGGTTAATGTTTCAAAGATAAAAACAGTCCATTATTTCCTACCAGTCGTTCAAAAAAAATTGCTACCATGCCTTTTACATGGACTTGGACATAAACTTCTCTCCATTCCACATCCCCTCCTGGTGATACCACTGCACTTTTGGATAAGGTTAAAAAGCTATTATATATTATAATAAATACATTGAAGAGTTAGACATCCTTAGAATAGACGATAATGTTTTATAAGAAAAAATTCCTCAAATTTGAGGACGAACTACAAGTACGGATTTGTATTCATGACAGATTAATGAGGATGAGCTCTGATTGCATTGAAAGAACATAATGAAGGACTATAAAAATTAAGAAAATGGGCCACATACTCGTAAATGTCAATTATATGGGAAGTATATATAGAAAGTGTTTTTGATACCTATATATTAGGATAACTTAGGACCAGGTATACTTGACTGAGAGATAGAGAAAGCATACAAGGAAATGACATCGAAGAAGGATATTGAAATAAAAAATATTCTGAAGAATTACTTATGAATTTAGGAAAACGAGGGAGGAAGAGTTTTTATGGGGTCATTCGTAGTATTCATAAGGGATGAATTAGATCAGTATTGAACCTTACCCAAAAAGGGGAAGGCAGTAGTATGTGAGAAATATAAGTTAGATATCGCATGCCGCAAAGTGGTGCTTGTTATTATAAACAAAATAATAAAGAAGATTGATAATAAGTACTTAGGAGAAAGCAGTTTTGATTTAAAAAGAGGTTGGGCATCCGTGATACCATAGAAATACAGAGGGCATTAGTAGAAAGGACCTTAAATTATAACTTTTGCTTGCTGAAACTTGTGGTATATTGCAAAGATATTTAGGTTTTCAATGTATTTATAATGGCATGAAAAAGTTTTTAAATACACAATAGACTTTAATATAATCGTTATGTATTTATTTTTGCATCAATATTCCACATAGACGAAGTTGAAAAAGGCGAAACTTGTTAGAATAGGGACTGGGAATGTAAAGACTGAGGATATGGAAATTATAAAGCGGGGTATAAAGGGAGAAAATACAGATATTTTAAGGCTGTGCGAGAGGAGATGAAAGGAGAGCAGGGTTGATGGAGGTATAATTATAGAGAAATATACAGGGGAGGGGAAGAGAGTCAACGAGAGGTGCGAATAATATTAAACAAAAATATTACTAATACACAGAAGTAAAGGGTGAACCAATGAACTTGGTCATTGTTTAGGCCTAGGTGCAATTTAGTAGTCATAGGGAGGAAGAAATGATTTAAATGGGTTGAAGATTGAGATAATATCCAGGTAGGATATTACAGTTTAGAAACAAGGAATCACCTCAGGAAGCAATAGATATTTAAAAGGGATAGGGTTTTATTATAATGAACGATTGGTTCAAACACCATAATTGACGTTGAAATACGTGGAGGATGCCTGGGGATTCAGAGAGACATCATTTATGCTATGATATGTTTGGGCTGAGATTTAGGAACAGCGTGATTAATTCGCACAGTTTCCCGAGAGCAGATGTGGTTTCAGTTTATCATTTTTTATTAATGGAGTCTAACGTCATACTCAAAGAAATAAAACAGGGTAGGCGCATGACGAAATGGAATAAAAAAGCATTAAGCATATAAAAGTAAATAAGAAAAGTAAGAAGATCCTGAAGGTCGTGGAAAAATTTATGAGTGAGAAGATGGTGTTGGCTACAGTAGAAGAGAGACGAAAGCATGTCAAAATACGGATATCGAAAGCTGCAAACCTAACCACTGATAGGTTTGTTAGGAAAAGGCCAAGGAAATCATGGTTTTCAGACAAAATTATTTGGCAGATCGATGAAAGACGGGAATGGAATAATAGAAACTAAGATTTGGGGAGGAGTTGATACAAATAGTTGAATAATTACCCTAGGCGTGAAATGAATAGGGCAAAAGAAGCGTGATGCAAGACACAGGAGGGGGTATGGAAATTTTACAAAGGAAAGGTTACATTCATGCGTACTTCATGTACAGACAGGTGAAAGCTCTGTCTGCAAGTAAGAAAGGAAAATTAGTCCACGCTAACAAAGACACCTCAGGAAATGTATTAGCTGAACTCGTAAGGATTCGAGAGAGATGGAAATAATACGTAGAGGATCTCTGCGATAAAGATAATAGGCCGAAAAATTTGGACGAGGAAAGAGAATGTGACGTGGATGAAGATATTTTAGGTGCCGACATATTTGAATGAGGAATCGAAAGAGCATTGAGGGAATTAAAATCAAATAAGGCTGCGGATGGATAAGGAGATTCATAAAATCAATTAGGCAAGCGAATAATTAAACTAGCCACTCAATCAAGGGAAACAATCATTGCTGAGTGCATTAGAAAATATGTGTAATAGGCAGGGGATGAGAGTTAATATTTAATGAGACAAAGTTTATGAAGTTTCTGAGAAAGCTAAGTTAACGTTGAAAATGAGGTCATTAACTAGACTAAGTAGGACAGTTGATTTATCTTGGTTGATTTTGGTCTAAAATAGTCAAAATATTTGGAACAAAAGAAAAAGAAGAAAAATTACTTTAGTTAAGGAACCTATTACAATGAGGAGGTAGTTGATGTCAGAGACGTTGAATAAGGGTATTAAGAAAAGATTTGTGAAAGCTTTGATGTTGAGCATGGTTTTGTGCGTCGCAGAAACATGGTCATTGAAGCAAGACAAAAAACGTAGATTGGAGTTTTTCAGATGTAGCTGTAAAGAATAATGGTTAAGTTGAAATGGACGGAAATAAAAACGCACGAGGAAGTGCAAGCCGTGGTGGAAAAAGAGAGGGGTTTGTTGGGAGAAATCCAAAGGCGGCAGGGAAGATGGATGCAGAGGACTTTGATTATTAATCGGATGAAGATGAGAGTGCCTTAGGTAGGCGAGAAAGAGGTAGGATAGGGGAGGAAGGAGGTATGGGGAACTGAAGAAGGGTTTATTGCAGTGTCGGGCATAATTTTGTTTTATTAATACAAGAGGCAATTGAATGTATCGTGATTTAGCGTGTCCATCTAAAACGTGCCTTAAACAGTCGATTAACTAATAGTGAATAATTTTCATAAGCTTTAGTAGTTTATCGATCCATAATAACCCGTTTGCTTGTTATAGGTTTTATAAAGAGGAAAATATTCTCAAGACTGCACCTTATTTATGAAATATTAATTCTTCCTCAAAGCGAATGAAGAGGATAAAAATTTCTGTCAGTGATGTAATTCAAGTTAATTTAAACTAGTTTTCAGATTTTCTGCGGAATTTGTTTTAATTATAGATAAACTAGGAATAGGCATAACCTTAAGGAATAATGAAGAACTGAAAAGCACTTCACAAATTTAACACCATTCATTAAATGTGCGATAAAACCTAGGGTGCCGTAATATATTTTTAAAATATATATTTTATATATGTATATATATATATACGTAGATATATATACATATATATATATATATATATATATATATATATATATATATATATATATATATATAACTTAGACAGCAACACATAGCACGAGAACACATAAAAAGAACACTCACATTAATATCTTGATAATTTCGACGGACTCGAACTCCGTCTTCTTCGGAAGATAAGATATGATAGTCATATCTCATCTTCCAAAGAAGACGGAGTTCGAGTCCGAATTTCGAATTTTCGAGAATGTTATAATAGAAGGGGCCAGAGACGTAAGGTGGAGAAGGGTTTGCGAGAAGATTTGGGAGGGGAATTTTTAGCAGTGTATGAATAATATGGAAGGTTTTCGGAGCGGAGGGGGGATGAAAATATGTGAAGATTGGGGTAATTTATCTCTAATATTAATACCTGGTTAACTCCAAGAATTAAGGAGCCAGATAAACTCCTGCTCTATTGTTTTAAGGGTTTTGCAGTGGAGGGTCAGAGGGTGGGAGGGATGCTAAAATGGAAACACTATAGCATTTATCAAAGGAAGTGTTGTGCTCGGAGGCGGGTTTTGGGATTGGGAGCATCCCAATCAGGGAAGAATTCTTGTATGAGGCCCTGTGGTTATTTATTCTAATATTTACGGGTGTGGTATACTGTTCAATATCAAAGGTAAGGCATAGTTGACACTTCATCAGGTAAAATAAATTGCTGGAAGTGCAAGATAGGTGTTATGAATTGGTGGGAGAGAGTTAAAAGCGGGTGGGGGAGGGATGGGGTTCGGGTTTTGAAAATTGGATATGTTTTGCATCTAGGTTTATAACAGGGCATGGAAGTGGTTTTGCGATAGAGCGGAGATTTCAGGAGTGGATTGGTTGATTTGAGGAGACCTGATAAGTCGGCGGGGAGCTTGAAAGTAACGGAGGGACATTTCGGAAAAAGATTGGTGGTGGAATTATGGTTTTTGAGGATATGGTAGAGGTTTCTAGGATTGATCCCAGAGACCCTAGTCCAGGGAAGTATGAGGTGCAAATTGAAAGAGGGTGGGTATCTGTGGTAGAGAAAGATTTGGGAGGGTAATCATGTCTTCAGATTCTTTTGTTTAGGAGTGAATCAGGATATCCTCTTTGGATGAGGGAATGGTGTAGATTTGAGAGGAATTTATCAAGGTAGTCGGGGAGATTGCAGATTCTGTGTCCTCTCATGTACAGGGAATAAGGAATGGAGCGTTTGGTGTGATATGGATGGCAACTGTTATAATGTAAACATTGTTGTTTATTGGTTAGTTTTTTTATGTACAGAAGTGTAGAATTTTTTGTGGCTTTGACAATTTTCTTTTTCTTTTTCTCATTTGAAATATATTCAATGTATTTAAGAAACTGGTCGATCAGAAAGTGGATCAAGAGGTAAAAAAAATAAATTACCACAAGGTTCTTAACCGTTTTAAAAAAACAGCTTATTCTTGAGGGGAAAAAAATTGTGATGGGAATGAACTGATGATTTTTTCTCGGAGTGTGTTTCTGAACTTTATCCTTTTTCGAGGTAGCTCTCTGCTCGAGCTGAAGTGGAATTCGATGGCAGGTGGAGTATTTTGATCGCTGAAGCGAGGGCTTTGAAATGATGGCATGTTTGGAATACTCTTCTTATGGACTGTGAGGCGCCCAAGCCAAGCTCCATCGACCGATATCGAAGTAAGATTTTCCTTTGCACATTGAGTCTATTGTGCGCGGAGGTTTCAAGGGAAATACTTTCCGTGACTCTTTAGGATGTCGATACTTTCATTTACGAAGCTGTGTTTTCATTCCGAGTTCATATTTCTTCTCTTTACCCTAAGAGTTTCTAATCTTCTTTAGTTGTTCGGTAGCAACAGCTATTGTTTACCAAGGAAAACCGTCATATTTCCTCAATTTAAAAAAATAGATTTAATATATTTACTGATGGCTCTCTTTTTAATATATCTTGTTAGACAAGGTGGATAATATAATAGGTATAACAATGAATTTTTATAAATAATTAAAAGAATACCACTTTATACAGATATTTTTAGTGCATGTGACCAAACTAATTTGACCATGGACGGAACTGATGGAAGACCAAGCAGAAATACACAGGAAATTCCAGAACTGGCCGTGATTGATGTTTATTCTTGATTTTCTCAGAAGTTTCAGATTCTGGTTGAACACATGTGCATTTGAATTTTATCTATGTAACATGAAAGTATTGATAAATGGAATTTTTAGGGTGACACATATGTTACCAGCTACCCAATGGATATGTTAAGGATAAGAATCTTGTATTAGATAGTTAATCGGATTGAAAACATTTCTTAGCCTGAACAAAATAGGAATGGAAGCCTCATTTCATTGCTCAGAACGGACAATTTTTATTTTAACATATTGAAGTTTAACTGGTACATAGGTTTATAAGAAATAAGTAATTGAAATATCATAATATTAATAATCAATCAAAATATCATGATAGTTAACATGGTATCTATATCGCCTAAATTATTTTGATCGCCTTTCTAAATAGTTGAATATTGGGAGGCATTTTCATTTCATCGTAGTTCTGAATTTTTTTCGGCATCGTTGGGTAAAATTTAGTTTTGGCAGTTCTTTTACCGAGTATTTATACAATGATGAATCATGTATGGAGAAACTTTTATCGACAAGTAAGTGTAGTTTTGATGTAACAATTCATTTTCATCGTATTTTACAAATTTATTTGCCGCATAACCATTAAATGAAAACTGTTTTTTCTATTCCTATCATCACTGAATATTCATTTTCTAAATATGTTTTTCTTTTACTTAGTGGAAGGTTTATCATTCAAATTATTGAAACTATCACCAATTCCCACCATTAGCTAGTTGTGCTGCCAAAACTGTATGTGTTATACTTTAAGCGATAGCGTTTAACATGACGAAGATAGCCTAAGCAAGTAAGTCCCAATTATTGATGAACTATCTTATGCCTTTTTTCAATCGAAGGTAGTATGAGAAATCTCTGTGAATTAAGGATGATAAATAACGTAAATATCGCTAACTAAGTAAGTGAAGTGTTTTATTGCTATACTTTTGGTTGACAAATGATAATAATACATCCCTTCATAACCACTACATTTTTTCCTCATTAGAAGACTTGAGTAAGACAGCTGCTTCTCCCTGATAGCTTGGGGACATTTAAAATATACTTTTTCCTTTAACTTAAAATGATAATGTTTGCTAATAAATATACCTTCCGGAATTAAATTTAGTTACAATGCACCTATTACGGTTTACTTTCCCATTTTGGCGATATTGGTAAATAGAGTAGATGTGGAATGTATTCTTCATTTCGGAAAACTAGGGAATTAGTGATTAACAAAAACATATTTTTCCAATTCCAAGGTACCCATGAACTCCATTCGCGGGACAACCTGTGCTGCATTAGTCCCTTGCCGTGGTATGTGTATCCTTTGACTAACAAAAATTTGTTCAAATTCACATAAAATTGCATGCGTCATTAGCTCTAAAACAATGGATGCTGGGCAATCGAGGTATATTGCGTGTCAGCTCTACACAAAGATGAACAGAACAATAGTTTTCCGTCCGAGATAGGATGTATAGCAGAACGAGCGATGAACGCGTGTGATGTCATAGTACGAGTATTTTAAGTCGTCGTTTGTGTATTTCATTTCATTCTGCCCGGCCTCCTGTCCTACCCGTCACCCTTCAAACCCCGCACGTTACCGATTGGGTCAATAGATGTCCTAACCTTATACCCTCGAAGTCCGACACGAATTCGGTCCAACAAGAGATTCCTAACCTACCAGAACAAGGGGGTAGGGTGAGAATCAATTGGTCCTCTCTCTTGGGCGGGGGGGAGGGGTGGTGCCCCCCCTCCCCCCGCAAAAGAGAGAGGACCTCCCTCCTCGTTTCCTGATCCCTCTGCATCCCCGCCCCCTCTCAGTCTACCATCGGTGGCAGCAGCTCCCCCACCTCTTGCACACGAGAGGAGAGGAAGGACGAATTGAACGACTTCCGCCTTCCGAACATCGCTTTAACACCCACCCAGGCAATCAAAGCTCCTAAAAACCACCGACTAGATTCCCATGCATTCCCGACACGATCCTCGCTCCCCTCCCCCTCTCCCTCCCGAGGACCACGTCCGCCTTCGACCCAAAGCGGCGACTCACACCCTCGCTCTCGTCCGTCCCCGCCTTCGCCCCCTCCCTCCTCCCGGGACGTGGCGATCCTCTCGGCCCTCGGGTCGCAGGGTGAACCTTTTTTCCCCCTCTAAGCCTCCTTCTTCTCTCGTTATCTACTCTTTTTTTCTGTCCCAATTTCGGCCATCGTCCTTCTCCGCCGCTTTTTCCTCTCCCGTCCTTCTCATCCCCTCTCTCTGCCCCCATATTCCCTCCCTCTTCCGCGCTCCGAAGCACGCATTCGAAAAGAACGCACGCACGAGCGGCATGAAGCCAGCGATGGGGGTCCTCCTTCAAAAATTGTGCTTTCCAGAGTCTTCACCCTTTGCATGTTCCTCCACATGATCCGTCACTTGATGATATTAATCCATCCAATCCTTCGCGCTCGCCGACTCCCGAGTCAAAAATGGTGTGGATCACCAACGCGTCGGCTCCGATGTCGTAGGTGTTGCCCAACTTCCGAAAATTATTTGTAGACAACCACTAAATGCGAGCAAAAATCACTTTCCGTCTTTTATGTTCGTTCGCATGAAAAACTCAAGGGAACGGGTCACTGTTGCCTTCTTTTTCCTCCTGGAGCTGCAGGGCATGGGAACTTAATATATCGGTGTTACATAATGCTGAGCGAGCACGACTTGCCGTCCTTTTGAGTGACTTCACTCGGTCCCTTTTGAAACGATGGTCGAACGAGAGGGAGGGTGAATGGGTGGGTAATTGGATACCAGGGAGGCGGGAAGGGATTTCTTTTATATTTACATGAAAGAGGGCGAAGGAACTTGGCGTGGGAAGGACAAGGAAATAAATGGTAGGTTTTTGATGGATTCTGGCATTAAAGATTGCTTCACTCGTACGCTTTCACTAACAAGAAAAAAATTTTCTTAAACTCCAAACTACGAAACAAAAATAACTTATTTTTTGTTGATTCTTAATGAATACCCTTTGATTCTCTTCAAGTTTCCTATTGTTTTCCGCCATATCGCTTCCCAATCTTCACCCCCCATCTTCAGCATCCCGCTGCCTTTCAGTATCTCGTGCATTTACTTGTCACACTTTCTCCGATTTTCTCCCATCAGCCGTCTCTCTTTCTCCGCTCAGCGTTGAATTTCATCTTAGTTTTCCTTTCCATATATTTTATTTTTTCAATTCTTGAACCCATCCGCATCTCAAAGCAGCTTTATTTGTAAAACAAAAGCAAAACTGGGCACGGAAAAACTGCCTCCGATAAACCTATCTGAAAACTACTAACTTTTTACTTTATTTGTTCAGTTACTAAAGGCCGGCGATCAATACTCCTTGCCACACGCTTACTGGGCTGCTTGGAGGGTGCGGCGTAGATACAGATGTAGAGGTGGTGGGGAAATATAATGAGAAAGTAAAAGAGTAAAGTAAGGTAAAGAGTAGAGTAAGTAAAAGGTATTATTTTGCTTAAATTAGACCTCATTTGGAATACGCGACAAGTATTAGGAATCCTTGGGAGAAAATTTGGCAAAAATAATTAGATAAAGTGTAGAGAAAATCCGCCAGAATCGTGAAAAATTGTTATAATAAGAAAACGAGTGTGACAGGCCTTTAAGGGGAATAAAGCCGGGAGCCACTTGAGATGTGAAGAGAACAAGCGAGACTGAGACTTTTAGAAAGGTTCAGAACAAACGAATTTAACGATGACACTAAAGGAATTATTGTGGTATGACACTACTTACGTAGATCAGACTACAAAGATAAGGTAAGGAAGAAAGATTCCAGTACAGATAGATACAAAAACTCATTCCTTCCCGGGACAATCAGGAATCATAAAAGAAAGAAACCAAATATACAATAGAAATATTAGATACATTTAATTAACAAGTCAGGACAAGGTTAAACGTTGCGTAGACATAAGGTATATTCGTTGGTGTATGGTAGTTGATAATATATGCATGTTCATGTGTGTAAGTTTTTGCATGAACTTATACGATTTAATGTGTGTAGATCGGTATGAATTTGTGTGCTTTGCATGCGGTTTTATTCTTAATTACCGGTGATGAGTTAACACCCCCCGCCACACACCATTGCGGCGGCTTGCGGGGTACTACGTAGATGTAAATGTAGACGTAGAGATCTCAAAATGATTCCGATTTTGCATATCTTTTTGCCTCGACGACCAAGTTCTCAAGCCATACAAACTATGCTTCATGTTTGTTTCCACAAATATTTCCTTTGCACTTTCGCTTAAGGTGCCCGAAGTAAACTTTTGCCTCTTCCTTACCTAGTGCAATTATTTCATTAGTACGTAGGACCACCACTTTTCCCACACTCATCCGAAACACTTACTCAACTTGTTCTAGATTACGCCCCCCTACTTCAATGTTTATTTAAGCTCTCTACTTCTTGATAATGAATTTTACCATGCCGACCACATTAATTTTGCAGTGCGTTATGTAATGCTTGCAGCCCTTTGACTGACTGCTGAATAACGCTTGATTATCATCAAAATCTGTTTTGATGGATTTCCCACCTGCTTTCACCCCTGCCCTTTCCATGTTTCCCTTTACATTTCCTTCGCATATATATTGAAAAGAACAGGTGACAACTGCCATCCCTTGCTTGTATCCTATCTAGCACTGCCTACCCCCTCTCGACATTTGCTATTCACACCTGTGCAGCCTGAGATATTCACGGCGTCTGGATAAGTCACCTATTCCTCCAGCATACTCCTGTATTCTGCAAAATGGTCGTTAATCGAGCCCCATTTACTCTGGAAAATACCTTTTCAAAATCCACGAGATGTAAAATATCATCCTAATTATATTATCTTTCATTAGTAGTGACCTCATTATTGGGATGGTCTGGGTGAGCCCATCCTCTTTATAAATCCAAACTACTCCTCCTAAGTACATATTTTGATTTTTACACCATCCCTTTTTGTTTTTTAATCCTAAGTACTGCATTTTCCGCATGTGACATCCAACTTATAGTCCTCACATACGGCTACCTTTCCCTTTTTTGGGAAGGATATAAATACTGATCTAACCGGCGGAATTCCCCCCTCATAAATGCTACGAATGAGCCCATAAAAACCCTCCCTTCCTCGTTTTCCTAAATTATTGATTAGTTCTGCGGGGTTGTTATGTATTCCCGCAGACTGCTTCGATGACCTTTCCCATAACCTCTTTTCTATCTCAAAGTCAAATATTTCTGCTCCTGAGTTATCTTTATTGGCATTATTTGCCCTTTCTATATCCTAACTACCTGGTCTATTACCTTTATCATTTACAAGTAGGTCTTCTTAATATTTTTACCATCTCCTCAGAAAAATTTTTTCTTCGATTAACATTTTGACCAATTTATAGCTAATTGGGTCAATGGAATTTTCTTTCTTATACTGAGGAATTTCTTTACTTTCCTGTATAGAGCGACCGTTTTACCCTATCTCTGAAAAATCCTCCATATCCTTGCAGTTCCCCTTCAACTCTTTATTTTGTCTAATTGGTTTCTCTTCTTAGTTCATTGTTTCACGCACTGTGGTTTCTTTTCCCTAATTATGAGTTCATATTCTTCAATTTTTTTCTTGAATTCATCTTCCTTATCATATCTTCCGGAATCCATGTCTTCTTAAGAATTTTTCTGTTTCCGTGCCTATTGCTTCGTTTGTCGCTTTCTTCATTTCTCGTTCAAGACATTCCAACCATTTTCTCTTGTATCTGTCCCCTTACCTTTCCTCAATATTTTATCGACTCCCTCCTTAAGCCCTACCTTTTCGTCCCCGTTTAGTGTGCATTCCTTCCTCTTATGCTCCTTCCCTTTCTTAATCTCTGAGTATTTGGAGTTAGATATAAATTGCAAAAATAATATTTACAAGACGTTCTTTTTGCAACCGAAAAAGTTTTACTCATGGTATGACTAAAAATACGTTCTTTTATGTTACACGTATAACATATTAGACTATTTAGGAATCGGATCGGATTATTTAAAACTTTATTATTTTATCGTAAAAACTAAAATGTATATTTATCTATGTTATATTTACGCCTAACGCGACTATGGAATACGATGAAAGCGGCATCCGTGCGTATTTAAACACTTCAAGGCACTCGTGTGATTTACCCTTTTTATTTTACATGCACATTCATCAGGAATCACCATGATGATATGAGTCACAGTAACTAGACGTAGTTTGCAGGCGAGCTTGATTTTTTCCATTTCAATGGCCAATCTACGATTTTTTTTCAGGAAACTGTAGCTCTTTTTGGGCCGGATGTAATTTAAGATATCGATTTCATTCCCTGTCATTACCAGTCCGGTTATAAGCTCGCATCTTATGGGGAAGAATAGAGAAAATCGGGAAAAGCAAGCAAGCTCCGTTTGAAAATAAAGAAAGAATCGGAAAAAAATCCATTTCACATTTTGGGAATGAGCTTCCATTCTCTTCACAAGGACGCGATTTTTGTCACCGCTTCATAAATGTTACAATTGGTGCTCAACTGGTAATTTCACTCCAAAATTCTTTAAAAAATGATGCAAAGTTAAGCAAGCTTTTGTTAAGTATTAAAAGATCTATCATAAATATATTGATAGCTCAATAGTTCATGGTTACTTGGAATTTTCCAGTCTTGCCCTAAAAATTTAACTATATCATTGTCAAACTATCAATTTTGGCATACTTTGGACCCAGAGAGATATTGTTTTGTGAATTTAAACTTACTTTAAGTGTTACTTAAAGAGGACACATCGTATGCCATAGTAGATGGAAAATGTTTATAATCATCAGATACGTCGTTTAGCGGATTCCAAAATTACGTACCCCATAAATAAGTTTCTTGTCTGATTTTCGAGTTGTCCATGTATGACGTCGTATCCAATTGGGGAGGAAGAGCTCAGGTAGCTTAGTACAAAGTTTTTGCGTATGGAGAGGCAAATGCTAAAGACAGAGTGATGACGCGTGGAAAAGAATTTGAATTATGCATGTCAAATGCGGGAGGATGCCGACGTAATTAGTCTAATCGTGCTCGAGTGTGTGGAAAGATCGGTAGCCGACTGCACATACTATATGACATAAATTGATTCAAACTCGAAACTTTGTGGCGTTAAGGGTATGGGGTCGATACAGCTAATATAAGGGTGTGGAGTTTAAACTCTGTAATACAATGTGACATGGGAGGATGGGTATCGGGTGAGACCAACAGAAAGTGGAACAGTGTAATATTTGGATAATCGGAAATGAAGGATGCTTAAATTCATAGGGAGAGTCAACGGTGTTAGAAATCAGGCAGAAGAGCAATAATATTCATTGAATTATTATGCACGCATTGAACTTCCATTCATATATTCCCCTATGGATTTGTATCAATTGGCGTTTCCATAAATACATAAAGCATTATTTTGAAAAACAATGTAATCCTCTCGTTTACGGTACGCTGTATTTTTCTCGTTCGAACTAATTTCTGAATTAATTATGTTAATCCTCTGACAATTCAAACTTCATTCAAATGGCGATAGAACGAACTGCACAATATCACTAAAATATCACTAAAATTTTAAATCCGACCCACAGATTACGCGGTGTAAAATATTCTATCGACAAGATATATCTTAATATCGTTTTTTGAAATTTGAAAAGTATTAAAATGTCAATATCCTAGGAAAATGAATCGTAGGTTAAAATGGTTTTGTCTAGAATCAAGGATTTCACTGAATCTTGAATCTCAGTTAGTAAAAACACGAACATTGTCTTAATACAATTTATAAAAAACATTTATTTTATGATACATGAGTTTTTGTTCTAGTGAAATGATTTTAATCAAGTGAAAAACTTATTGGTGAGAGATTCATTCCGTTGTTGAAAGTAAGATAACACATAACCACTTTTAATTATAATAATTATCACCCTCAATGAAAAAGTGATCGGAATCCTTAGGATGCTACTTGAAATAAAGAATTTAGAGACCTTCTACAGATTCTTCTCCATAGATGTGAATGACACTTAGCGGAGGTGGTTGAAGTGTTTGGCGAAAAATCAAGAACTTTAATCGGAACCGAAGGGAACAAAGCAAAGACCTGCGCTCAGTTCACTCCCGCCGTAGGAGTTCCGCGAACGACACAAATATTTTAGGGCCAACCACTAGGCATTAATGGACGGAGTGGGAGTATAAGTTCCACTTTCATCGATTGGCGTAGATTTCGCTCTGCTCGAACTCTGCAGATTAGTTGCGACGAAGTTCTGCCCCGAGAATCGAAACGAAGCTCGGAGTTGGTTACCTACTTGGATTCGATTTGAGGAGTGTTTACATTCGGCTTTCGAGCTTCCCCGTACCGGGTCACATGGATGGAGCACGCTTGAGAGTGGAGGAGAGGGTTGAGAGCTGGAGGGGAGCGCGAAGGAACGTGGGGCGTGTTCGTTGGACCGCTTTTTGCGGATGCTTCCGCTGGTTTGCGTTGGCAGGTGCGTTAGAGAAAGAAGATAAGAAGGCGAATGTGTGAACGGCAAAGAAAGAGGGAGGGTGGAACAGCGAGATCAGTAGTCTGACTTCATTGTTTTTTAACCCACCAGGAAAATATGCATGCATAATTAATTATATGTGCCAAGTCCTTCGGTTGGGACGAAAAACCCGTGTTCCGTATTTTTCTGAACTAGGCTAAATATACTTTTTACATAATTATATTCCACCCTACTTAATTGGATGCGTAAATATTTGCTGATATCGGTTTAAAATGCGGAAAATTAATGTTAGTTATGAATGTTTATTTACACTGTCTGTCACCACCAATGGTTCTCAATTTTGGGATTTGAAGCACTCCTTTCAGCTGACTCTTCATTGACTTCACACTTATTCGTAATAGTGCTGGTCTTAATTTTAATTTTCTCCTGACTACCACCAAGACCTTGATCCTCTAAAATTGATAAAAATGAATTTGGATGGCTACATATTTTTTTCGTTTCCTTAGGAATTATGTGATCCCCCTACCCTGAAATAAGTGGGTCAAGGATGACGGGGGGAAATACTAAATTGGAATGAGTAGAAAATAAAAAACTGTCGAAGTTCATAGAGAAAATCAGGAAGGAGAGACAGTAAGAAGCAAGGGAGGTAAATAATTGATTCGGTGCCGATAGAATAGCAAATTTTCTTTTACGACATACTAGGGCTGAAGTTAGTGTTTTTCACCTGGGAAATTACTAGCTTTCATCCGCATGGGCCACAAAATTTACTTGGTGGAAGGATTTGTGTCTCCTGATGACACCCAGAACAGTGTTGGCGGGATCAATGATAATCTGGTAGGGTCACCCATGTCAGTTAGGTCGAAGGGTAGAAGCCAGATGAAAATTAAGTGCATCACCTGTGAGACTGATGCAAATGGCGTCTGGTGTCATTAGAAAAAGTTTTAAGAAAATATTAGTATAAACCTTGATATTAAAAAGAGATAAGTAAAAACTTAGCTTGAAGCTTAGAAATGGAGCCATAAGCATGGAGCTTGATTGTTTGCGGTGCGGAAACATGGTCCTTGATACAAGACGATAGACTTAGATTGGAGGCTTTTGAAATGTTGACGTGGAAGAGAATGGAAAAGGTGAAATGGATAGAAAGGAAAACGAATGAGAAAGTGCTAGTATGGGATGCAGTATGATGAGGGAAGAAAGGTGATTGTTGGGACGAATCCAAAGGAAGCAGGAAATAAGGATGCAAAGCACTTTGATTATTAATGGGATGTTGAAGACGGTAGTACTCGCCCGTTAGGCAGGCGAGGAAGGGGTACGAAAATGATTGGGATTTTGGACGGAATGAAGGGAGGGAAAAGTGTGTAGAATTGAAGTGTTTATGAGACGGAGCGAAGTCGTTGTTCAGTCTCTCTGCATCCAATATTTACCTTAAAAGGTAGCACGTAATAATAAGCCGTAGTTGTCCCCTATTAAGTGGAGGTTGGTCGTTCTTGTAGAGGCATAAGTTCAGCTCTGATGACCATATTGAAGAAGCACCAGGCTACTTATATGCAGGTAGAAAATAGCCAAGGCGGGCGGTTAAAAAAGTATTAGACTGTGTGCTTGTGAATTTCTAAAACCTTTTGGCTATTACCAATTTATTGCTCAAGACAAGGAATCTATTTCCAGAAACAGTGAATGCCAATCTGTGTACCGATGGAGAGAACCGAAGTAAATTTTGCGCCAGGTGAAACCTTCTGGTTTCAATTTATTGGCTTCCTGCCGGAAACTTTTCCATTTATTACTGGGTATCATTTCAGTATTAAAAAAGAAAACGGCTTGGTTTGCAGGAGGAAAGAAAATGGAAAGTAGACCACAGAAACACAAGAGTTTGCAGCGAGGTATCCTTTATACGGATGTTTTCTTGGGAAAGAAATTATTCCGGGATCAAAGAAAATTTTAGATTTTTCTCGGTCGGTTCGAAGAAATACTTCTTTCAAGATCGAGAAGAATAGGAGTGGCCGGGGGGGCTATCGGCTGGAAGGGATGGAGGGATTTCGTGAGAGGACGTTGGAAAGAAGGGACGAGAGGGAGGAAAATAGAGAGAGAGATAGGCGGAGGAAAAGAAGGATAAAAATTGTAGGACGGGCTAACATTCTCCTCCCCATTGTGTTTCCGGGAGTATATTGCTCGTAGTTCCGGAATCTCGGGAGAGACGCGAGACCACGTGATGAAGGGCGCAAGGGGGGGGTTGGATAGACGGTCGAGGAAAGGAATTGGAGAGAAAGGGGAGGGGTGGGGTGGGAGCCGGGGTCTTGGGAAAGGTGGCCCGAGTTTGAGTATGATTGGGAGAGGATTGGCAGCTCGTGGGAGGGGGGGAGGAGTGGAGATGGAGAGGGCGTGAAGGGGAGAGGCGGGCGAGGGCAGGGGTTGAGGCCGAGGCGAGTTTTCTAGCAAGAGGGAAAGAGAAGGAGATAAACACCGGCCACGTCCATTCCTGGGTTTATTTTCCCCCACACTATTTTATTAAGGTCCCCATTAATTGCTCCGAGCCGAGTCAATACTATTTCGATTGATAAGGGTCTTTTATGGAGCGGACGTGCCACGTAGCAAGGTCCTGCTTGTCCGCTCTCCTTCCTATTTAGTCGAAAAATCTAGTGCCGAGGCAGGGAGTGCGCGAGGGGAAATTCACCCGGGAAGTTAAAATCATTAGTTCAACTACGCTTTTGCGCGAGATTAAACGGGAGATTAGAGGGAGTGAAGCCACGGGATAAAGCTTACGGTCAGCACTAGCGTCGGCTCTCGAGTTAGGAAAAATTATCGGTCAGTTCTGAATTAGAGGTGACCTGCAAACAAACTCTTCAAAATGGATGCATACCTTAAGGAATTTGGCCACATGGTGTTGTTAACATGAGCGATATGGTTTACCCCGATTCATCGTTTGTTTGTTGATTTTATCAGTTACGTGTAGATTGAAATGTTTGTATTTATATGAATTTATTACGATTTTAATTTTAAATTTTTTTTATGAGTAATATCTTTCTCCGTGATATAATATTCCATGGAAATTAAACCATGATTTTATGACTAATACCTGATTGACTTTATTTTTGGATCGGGACTTAGAATATAAACTTTAACAGATTAGACCTTAATAAAATTTGTAAATTTCGCATAAAGGAAGCATAAGAAGTATATATTTCAATTAAGTAGATTATTTAATTATTTAATTTGTGTTGGTTAAGAATTATTTTATAATATTGAAGTTATATGCACCGTTAGTGTGATTTCTTAGTTCACAGCTTCGCCTTAAATTGATGACGCGGCAGGAATTCTTGAAATCCTACATTACATTGACAGTTTGAGCCACCAGGATGAAAGAAGGGAGATAGCACATCTATGGCAGAGCCTAGTATTCCATCTTGACTTGCGGGATGCACAATAATGACAAAATAAAAACCAAGTGTTCCTACAGTTTTAATTTAAAAAGACAAAATCAAGGCTTCATCCAATCACGCCTATTATTTGCATGTGTATAGGGTATATGTGTGAATGTGTACCTATTTATATGTAAATGTTTATAGGTAATCAATTTATGTATAAATTCATATTTACAAGTTTTCTTGGATAACTGGTGCCCTAAAATCCCTATCCGCACTCCCTTAAGGCGACTGGCGTAGTATTGTGTAGATGTAAATACATCTGCATCGCTTAGTGGTTACGTAATTTTAAACATGCAATGACGCCGTTACTCATAAGAAATAATTATTATACGCTTGTGTTGATCAAGCAATATGATTTATTGTTAAAAAATATATCATGTGCCTTAATATAAATAAGTCATTTCCGCTGTTCTAGAACACCCCATACATGCAAGTTGTGGGTCAATGCTTAAAGGGCAATAATCCGCAGATAGTCGTTCTGCTAATCATTCATTCATGTGGAAATATTGGTCATGAGTTTTATCTAGGAACATAGTTATCATTCATTTATGATTTGATTAGTGGTGCACACTTATTAAAAGTGAAAGTGTTATCAACATATAAACATGAGAGTTGGCCCACACAACGTGTCGCTATTAACCAGTATTACAATCTCAAGTTAATATTTATTTTTTGGCATTCCGTCATATCTATCAATGCACTTTAATAGGTGGGATTTTTTGTCTTTCACAATGAACTTTAGTGAGCTACGGTGATCATTTGATTTAGTTTGAAATGTAATCCAATTAAACCGAGTCAAATCGAATTGAGTTTTCATCTCTGCGCGAACTAGTGGGTTCCCTCGACAAAATGGAAAGAGAAATTTGGTTCGTGAAACGTTCCGCCTTGAAAAATCTAGCCTTTAAAAAGGGAATGAATACAATTTAGGGGAGATGAAAGGGCTTGCGAGGGAAAATACGGCAATCCTATGGTTTGAGTCCAAAATGAGGAGCGGAAGCGGTCGGGAAAAAAAACCCTTTGTGCTCCTGAAGCGAACCACTATTGTTCGGTAATGCAAGTTGCGGTTGATTGCTCGTGGAAAACACCGAAGGGCAAACGAACGACTGACTGATTATGGCCATTTTGGCTAGTGCCCAGCCCTCAATCACACTCGCCCGTTGTTTGCGGAGTTTTGTGTGTGATGCCGCTGTGTGCCTGTTAGTGCACGAGTGGCAGAAAGTGAGTAAGTCGGGACGTGTGTAACGGATTCGCGATTGCTCTCTGCTTCCTTTTCATCTTCTAAGGAGACGAGCTCATATTTGCAAACTTGTCAGGACGCCCTTAGTGCAGGAAAATCCGTTCAAAACATTTTAACGTGAGCGAAGAAAAGAAATGAACACGCATGAGGGGGCAACCCAATTTAAATATCATATCCACATTTGATTTTTTATATTTGATATCCTCGATTGATGTAACTCTGGGAAAAGAGCGGCATTCACTGAGGAAATGAATTGAAAAACTAAATTTTTTTACGAATATCCGAAAGTCAATTTACCTTTTTTTTGACGGATGTCTCTATGGAGTTAGAGCTTTCTTGATACTCAACCTCGTCTCTACCAGTCAAGTTATTCATGACGTTCTTATCAATCCATATTCCTCCTTTCATACACGGTGTGAATACAGTATCTTGATCAAAGTAGGCTTCCATGCACGTGTAAGTACACAGTTAACTCTTATTTGAATGACAAATAACGCGCCAGTTAACTTTTTCAGCCAAATATGCACAAACTACTAGGCTCGTTATAGTCACAAAGCGCATCCACCACCGTTGTGTCCAGGTGATTTTCAGGGTGCTTGAGGTTTAGGAATCGATTAACGACTGGGTAGCATCAGGACCACTTTGGGATTGGAGCTTACATAAACATTGACGTAAGCATTAAACATTTATGCTTGGCCTAGTTGTTGTCGTATTGCCTTCCTTGTCAGAGGCTATACAATCACTCCGTTAATTTGCATACACGTGAGTTATATCAAATGCCCAATTCAAGAGCGTTTGTGATCGTAAGCTTTAAAATTTAAGTACGAGTACGATCACACTAAACCTGTGATCTGATATTCATAAAAAAACTCATTTATTCTTAAAAATAATTATTAACGCATCTACCTATTTGAACACTGCTTTAGGAATTATAACAAATAATCAAACTTATCATTATGATATTCACTTTTGACTAACATAGAAATACCCACTGAAATAATTACTAAGTCAATAAACTTGACACTGTAAAAAATAAGTGAGCTTAGTAGCTTTCTCTTCATGTTAACGATCTTTAGAATTGAGCTGGAATATGTTGGCTTTAAGTTGTAAGCGAGATGATAGTAAATGCTATTGTATAGACATCGACTTAGGCATTTTTCCTGATCGATGAAGGGAATCAAATTCCTATTTAAATCAATAGAAAACATGTCGATAGCATATTAACGACAAATAAAGCAAACCACAATACCAGTAGGTGGAATTTATTAGCAGGGTTAAACCATTCAGAATGACCTCTGCCTTCTCAAATAGCAGTAAGTGGTTAATAATAAAATTCTGTGAAGAGATATAAAGGTTCTATTTCCAGAGGATAACTTTAATTTGCCGTTTGATTTTTAAATTATAGGCCTGAGCTTTCTAGGGCTCGCAGTTCCTTTCCTAATTTATGTTTTCGTTTGAATTTTTCTAATTTTATCAAGCCATTATGGTGCAAAATATTTTTTCCTCCGTCGTTGAATCTGAACTAATGTAAAAATTAAAGTAAAAATGCACGTTCTTGCATGGGTAATAAGAATGGACGAGATATTATTTTTACTAGTAATAAAAATTCTACGTTGATTTTATATTTAAGTAGAAACTTTAAAAACAGTTTTGGTAGCATTTATAGCTCATTTAAATGCCATGGAAAATGTACCCTTTTAAATTTGGTATTTAGAGTAAAACAATCGTATATGACCAACACATTACTTTGTAACATACTTAGAGTATTTAAATATTAAAAGCAGCACTCAATAATAATTAATATTATGCATAAAAATATAAAACAGTTTCTGGCGTAACTTGGTGGAAAATCTTCATACTGACGTTTTCATAAATCAAACCACTTTGCTTTTCCACATAAACTTTTTATTTTTAAGATCCAGGTTTCGTCACTGATGATGTTATGCTATAACAAAATCTGGGTCGTGAAAATGAAAAGCTTATGTGAAAAAGCGAAGTGGTTTGATTTATACAAACGTCAGTAATATTATACACTCATACACAATGAACTTATCTGGTTACATGTATCATAAATTCTAAATAAGTTTTATTCCCTAAAAGAATAATATAGTTATTTATTAAGGAAACAAACTTATGTAATCAATCTGACCTACACAACTGATTCAGTGTATGGAGTGAAGAAGTTCCAATTCCGTCAGATACCGCCAAGTTACCACCAAGACACCACAATGGTTAATCAATTATTTAAACTTCAATTCGGCGTGGAGTTGAAAGATCGGAGGGTCGAGGGAATAAAAGATCCAGACAGATCCATGACTAGCCGCTCATTCCCTTTGCACCGCATAAGACTCTTTTATAGATAGATTGTTATGTTACCATTGCTATGAACTTTGAATGTATTAAAGAGTCCGTTTGAAAGTAATTAAATTTTGGTAGCAATTGGTTTAGATAATATTTGAGAGAATTCAGGAACATACACGTTTCCAATATTTCTTTATCTCCTTACTCCAGTATAGTTGAAATCTTGCATAATCTTCTCGAGAAAGTTAAGATGGATGAAAAAACTCAATTTCAGTCTCAAAACGCAATACAAAATTAATAGATTCGTAGTCACTTTTAAGTGCTGTTACACAAATGGCTGTTTTACTACAGTCCTCCAATGCTTTCTTTTCCCAGGTAGTCTCTCCCTATTTCTCCCGAACCAATTTGAATTTCTCCTCGGATAATTGATTGACCTTTTCCATTTTCAACCTTTCCCAGCAGCTCTACTCACTTGTGGAAAGGACAACACGTTCAATTTCTTTTCTCAATGCATTGTTATGGCGTTGTTTATGTTGATTGAACCATTTTCCTCACAACATTTCCGTAATGAGACCTGTTTCTTCTTTTCCCCTTCGTTGGGGTTCTCAATTCTTCGTTGATCTTATCCATTCACTCTTTATTATTATTATCTCGACTGCATTTAAACTACTTCCGGCCTTATCTTTCCTGTAGTTTAATCTAAATCATCATTCTTTATTATATGAAATATTGGTAGCAATTTTTTTTCCTATTTCTCTGTCTTCTCTTTCCGATAGTTATTGCTGACTGTATATCGCTTCCTATTCATTATTTTCAAGAATAGTTCGTACTCCATGTAACATCCAAGAGTATTGTCATCATGTTTGATACTTATCAGTCAGGGATTTGAGAACATACATAATTATTTAATCGGACTAGTTCATCTTCAATCAATCTCATCATGTTCGCCAGTAACATCAGCAGTCCTCTGGTTATATTTGCAATGTATGAGCAACACGCCATAATATTTGTATCCTTCCTTGACAAAATTCCTTAGTGTCAAAGGAAAGCGATAGAGTTGTCACCAACACGTAGGGTGGCATCCGAGTGTAGACAGCAAAGCGTCGAGACGGGAAAACGAGGGCGCTCTGAGGGTATGGAGCTCATTGCGGGCAGCTGCACAGTTCGGTCTAGTGGGCGAGGGATAGGAGGGGAATGGGAGGGCGGTGGCGGGAAATGGGTGGGGGTGTGAAGCAAATGGGAGTCGGGGAGGAGGAGATGAAAAGTAGGAAGGACGAAAGACAGGGCGAGGGAGTAGTTGAAATTAATCGCGGCCCTTATAAGCCACCGATGGAAACTGATCAATCCGTTTCCGGAGGTGGGCACTGAAGAGCGGCGAGAGGGAGGATGCGTGTTTGTTGAGGAGGGGGAGGAGAGAGCGAATAGCTCTCTTTCCATCTCGGCACAAAATGCGGAAGCGATTGATCCAGACATCGAGAGAAAGGGATGGACGAGAAAGGGGGGGATGGGGGGGGGCAGATTTTTCATTATCTTTCCCGATCTGTGTATTCTAGTGTTTGTTTCACTTTCTATGCATTCATTTTGTGTGTCTACGTGGAAGAAAGAGAGAGAATTTTTGTTTGTGTGCAGTCAAAATATTTTAATTATTTCTAGTATCCTTCGGGTGATTTATTTTGGTGTCCGCCGTAGTTCTGAAACAGTTAACAGTTCAGCAACCATGTATATTTTATTCCATGATTCCATCTGTAATGCCGATGTGCATTTTTGTATGCAGATATTGAGTGTACAGATGTTGAAGGAATAGGCAATTGTAATATGGACGTGGAGAAGGCGGAAAAAGGTGAATTGGACATAAAGGAAAATAAAATGAGGGAGTGCTAGGCTTGGTGGAGGAGGAGATAGAATTTTTGGGAATAATCCAAAGGAAGTAGGAAAAATGGATTCAGAGGGAGGGAATGGGATGTTGGATACTGTGATAGAGAGGAGAAAGTTAGGGACATGAAGGGGAACATTTTTATGCTCTGGACACGCGGCTCTGATTCTCTTGACAATTTCTTATCGGCCTTAAATTCTTCTTTCACTGTTAAATTCACTTCGTCCATTTCAGACTCCACCATCACCTTTCTTGACACAGACATCTCAATTCACAATAACAAATTCACCACTTCAGTACACATCAAAGACACTGATCGATGTAAAATATGTCTCCTAATTAGATCTGCTCCCCTCTCCCCACATCCCCTCATTGTCCCTTCACCCCGTTCCCACGCTAATTGCCTCTCAAAAAATATCATCTATCTTTTGTCTTGCAAACAATGCACCTCATTCTACATAGGCGAATGCACTACCCCCTTATCCATCCGAATGAACAATCACCGCTACTCATGTAATTCTGCTTCACTCTCTTCTCTTCCTATCCCTTTACACGCAAGTTCACACAACCTATCATTTGACGAATGCTTTTCCCTAACAGTTCTAGAATCCCTACCCGATTCAGCCACCAGCATAGAGGTGTGAACTCGCGAATCCGCATACATCCTATATTTCCGATCCTTTAAAATTCCCAACCTTAACCGCCATCTTTAATTTCTTTCCCAACAGTCCCTAAACCTTCCGCCCCCCCTCCCCTCCCCAAGCACTCTTCCCTCAAAACCTCTCAGTCTGACCTGAAGAAGGCCTCGGAGTAGGCCGAAAGCTTAAATCATCTACAGTGTGAGTGTCCTTTTACGTGTTATCTGTTTTATTCTGTGTTCTATTGTGCCGTCCAAAAGTTATATATATATATATATATATATATATATATATATATATATATATATATATATATATATATATATTATTTTCAAACTTGAAAATCCCGCCATACGGCGCACAAATATTCATTCAAACATAGAAATAGGTATAAGGAAAGGGGATAGGAAAACACGTAAAAGGCGAACACAGGACATGTGGGCAAGGCGGTTTTTGAGCAGATCACGAAAGTAAAAATATTTCCTTATCCGGGATTTTAACCACGGGCCTTCCACTTGCCGGACGGATGCTCTACCACCTAAGCTAATAAGGAAACCTGATTTACCTTGAGATCTGCGATCTTATAAAGGGCCAAAGTGCTCCGATACATATTGCCCGAGAGATGGCGTTAGGGAGCTGTTTCACCCACCAAAGGAGAAATAGACGGGACACAAGAAGGAGAAAGGATAGTAAAAAAGCATTCATACGATCTTATAAAGAATAGGAACGGTGCGTTACATGGCACGCATAGCCAGAAGAAGAGACGAGCCACATTGGCCAAACACATATTCAAACTTGAAAATCCCGCCATACGGCGCACAAATACTCATTCAAACATAGAAATAGGTATAAGGAAAGGGGATAGAAAAACACATAAAAGGCGAACACAGGACATGTGGGCAAGGTATATATATATATACAGACACTCAGATATATATCTGACGTATGACGGGGAGGCCGCTATACATATATATACACACACACACACATATATATATATATAGTATAGTCATTCACATGGAAATTTATACAAGGAAACGGGATAGGGGCACGTATAAAAGACGGACACTAGAGAGGTGGAGAAAGCGGGATCTAGCAGATCACTACTGCGAATATATATATATATATATATATGTATATATATATATTTATTTATTTATTTATTTATATATAGTATGTGGGTCGTGGTAGTCCAGTGGGCAAAGCGTTGGACTAATGACCGGATGGTTCCGGGTTTGATTCCCGGGCAAGGCACTCTGGGCACCTGCAGCTCCACCCAAGCTAGATGATTTTTCGGGTACCAGGTCTTCCTGGGAAACCATAACCGGCACAGGGAAAGGAACTGGCCCCCCTACCCTGATGTGTGAATATTCACACGCCGTCGGGCTTGGTACACGGGTGAGCTCTACTATCACCTACTAAACCGACCTTCGGGTTGATTACTGTGTTTATGGTTTATATTAGTAGGTTTTTGGATGGACACAACTACCAAATAAATATTTTGTAACTCCAAACAAAACCAAATACAGCCTACTCTACATCCGGTCTCTCTTTATCTCTATGTACTTCTTTCCTCCCTTCATCCCGTCCAACATCCCTATCCTGTTCCTGCCCTTTCCTCTCTTGCCCAACATTCTCCCCTCTATTACCTTCTTCGACATCCCAATACGCCTTTCATGCATTTTTCCTGCCTCCATACCCAACATATACTCCATCTCCCAACAAACCCCTCTCCTCACCCACCATCCCTAGTACTTCCTCATACATGTATTCGCATCGATATATATACGTTATAAGTATATGCAATGAGGAGGATTCCAGCCTATAAACACCCACGTGTATATTGGCGTGCACTACCACCCCTCCAGAGGATCCTCCTTTGTTTTCCCTCTTTTCTATACTTTCCCTCCCGTTCGTCTGAGCATCAAAAGGATTTCTTTCCTTCTGGGTTCCCCCCCATGAGGTATCATCGGCCCTTTTTCACTGTAATAGGATTAGGTTTCCCTGGTTTTTCGTTTGATAAAATTTCCTTTTTATCCGATTTTCGCAAACACCACGTTGACCTTGAAAGGAATACGAGTTAATTAACATAGCGATCACTGAAGGAAAGAGTCCACATGGTTTTTCGTTCTCTAATTGCGTTTTTCTGCGCATTGTGCGCGGAGGTGTTTTCGAGAACCCATTTTCCTTTAAAATTTTCCCACTCCGCGGAATCGAATACGTGGATTGGTTGATAGTTTATCTCTCTTATGACTTACATTTTTATTTCCGATGGAGAGTTTTTGTAGTGCTTGTAGTCTTGTACTTCTCTCACGATTTGCTTATTTAGTACATAGGTATTTAAAAATGCTAAATGCTCGAGGAGCACAAATTAATTGTGCAATACTTTTACATTAATTGAGAAATATTTATCCCTTTCATACGATTTAACACACAATTCCGCAGAATAATGAAATTTAAGCGTTGGGTTCGAATGAAAATGATGACTTTTGGAGTAAGTTTTTATGTTTTGTGGCAGTCTTTTCTTTTTTTCTTTTAGTTAATTCTGATTGGGATGTTGGTAAAATGTCTCGTTAGGCGTGCTCATAATTTATATGCACCAATACTGTCATTAAAATATCCATTTGAAGAATAATTTTCTGGAAAAACACATGTTAATTTGTTCATATGCACAAATTACGGAAGAAAATCTAATTGTGATGCTTGTTATTTTATTCTCTCAGGGTATTCTGAATTTTTGGGGAGTTAGAGAGTACAAGTGTAAACATTGATGGCATTTACGTGGTAAGTCTCAGGGAAAAATATTGTCTCAGGAAAACCAAACAGTGGAGAAATCGGGTTTTAAAGTGCAGTTTAAATTATTCCATGCAGATCCGTGCCCTTCTAAAAAATATGTATTCAATTTGCTCCGAATAGACCGAATAATTTGAAATTGAGCCCTTTCCCCTTTTATTTTGGCTGTTTGCTAGAAGCAGAACCGTTTTTCTTGTATCGATTCCTAAAACTTTTTTCTTCGTTTAACTGAATCAGTTTTAAGGTGACTATATTTTTGCACAGAATGATGTGTTAATTTCGAAGCTTTACGATTCGATTTCCAAAGGATAAGCTCAGTATCCCTAGAGCGCTCAATGATTTCGTATGTCCAATGAATCCTCACTGACCAAATGTAAGTCTCATCCAAGTAAGTATATCGTTTTTGTAAGTATTTAGCCATTTAAATTTTTTTACCCTCAGACGTATTTCCTCTTTAAAGGAAACTCTGCGAGCAAATCCTTTATCAAAAGCCGGATTTATAATGAAATTTCGGTACCAAAAGGACTGCATGGAAGAATTAATAATTCGTGGGAACTCCCTTGCTTAGTACAGTAGTGGGTAGGAGGATAACGGTATATCTGATTGGCGGAAAAAGACGATAATCTGCGGCTAGGTTAGATTAAAAAGCAGTGGCTATACGGGAGAGAATTCACCGCGTGCGCCCGATATATCGAACGACCGCCATATTGCTAATCCTGCTCTTTTGTGTCCCGCTTCTCTTCCCATCTCCCGTAAACGATGCAAGTATTTAGCCCCTAATGGTAAAAAAATGTTTAAAAAAGGTTTTAGTTCATCATCTGCAGCTACATATCACCCCCTTAAACTTCCGCAAGGGCGTGTGGCAGTGGGAATTTGGACAACCACCAAAAATATACCTAAAATAAACCAGTAGAAAATAATGCAGGAACAAGTGGCTGTAAATGAAAGATGGCATTAATTTGTTCATAATTATTTTCGCTATGGATTGTGTGAGACGGAACAACGAATCCTTCAATGACCTGTTTGGTGTGATACTACATCTCTAGTGTTTTCTTTATTGCCCGAACACCCCATATACTTCGGGGAATTTCTTTCAAGTCTTATTTAAATGGCATTATTGATAATTTTGCCTTGTTTAACTTAACTTTGAGTCTCGAGGGTAGCCGATCTCATATAATACAACTCTGAGACGATTTTGTTCATTCATGATATTTATTTCCTACCGGACAGTTACTTTCTGCATTTGCTCAATTTTCAAATCGATGTTTCTGGTAAGTTGATAAATACCCGCAGGGCATATGATGTGGTGTATCATTTATAGTAAATAGTTTGACACTAGAAACGTACTTTTCACATTCTCACGTCTATATATTTCTGATCATACTTTAAAAATTTAAAATTATGTAATATGGTGTTTTGAAAGTTAATATTTAGTCTAATGTTTTTGCATTTTTATAAAAATATTATTAAACTATACACGTTTTATTTGGTAACCGTTTTGCAGTTAAGACATTCTCGGGGTCAAGGTCGTATCGCAGGGAACACTTGATTAAGGAAAATCATCGACGTGGCTAACAAAGGTCCAATGCTCGGATGTGATTAGAACTAGCGGACGATCTACCCTATCAAGTCGGCGTGTTCATGCCTGTAATCGTTCCGGATACCCTCTGATTTTAATTACGCTACGTCCTCCAGGAATGCATTTATTCAACCGCACAATTTACAGGGTGCTTACAACCTCCTGTATGGGAATTTTGTTGATTTTGGAGTTGAAGCATCGCAGTAGGTGACCCAACGGATAATACATCATAAGAAGAGCAGGAAGTTTAAAAGTGCTAAAAGAATAATTTGTTTCGACAAAAGCAAAAGCTGGAAAAAAATTATACTTCGATTAGCTGACCGTCAAAAACAATGATGCTACAGTCTCAGACTGTACCTACAAATCGACCCTTGTAATCAAATCTTCATAAGACGATCCACTATATCATCCATATGAAATAACTAGCTCAAGAGTACCACAAATCTCATAAAGGCAAGGATGAGACGTGTATTATCATATTGACTAATGATGGGTGCAATTCAGAAATCTCATGCATATTAAAGCAAAAAAAGCCCCCCCTAGACCATCCCTGAAATAGCTCTCAAAAAGTTTGCTAACGTAGTACCGCATCTCAAGAGCATATTTACTTGGTGGTTTTCCAAAGTCATAATAAGATCACTCAAATTTTTAAGGAAGGAAATAAACAAGAACCCTGCCGTCGCGACCGCTTCCTCTCGCATAGTGACTCACGTTCGGAGCCGAGTGGTGAGTCTTTCCTCGCCAAAGAATTCCCCTGCTATCGTGGGTTTAGTGGTCCTTAAAAGAGAGGTCACCGACCAGAAAGATGACGTGTCCCCGGGGACGTTACAGTATAGAATGATTGAAGTGGTAATAAACTGGAACTAAGACTTCTTGTTGGACTACGAACAAATAGTAATAGCAGACGAATCGATTTTCAGTTCCGTGCAAATAATTTCTTGTGTCCTTTAGGAAAGCCTAACTATTGTCTTTCCTAATTCTCATTCACATATATCTCAGAACTCTATGAAACCCATTGCAAATTTTGACTTATATGAACCGTAGGTTTATCATACAGTATAAACCTATGTAAACATATATGGAGATAGAAATAACGAGCGAGAGAGGTTTGAAAATGTGATATATAATAAATGTTGAATACAAGAGCATTTAAAACACAATTCACGCATGGCTCAGTGTATAATTAACACATTGTAACATATTGTATAATATTATCTTAAAGAAAATGAATTGATGAGCTATGCATGACATGATTGTAGGAGTACAAATGAACCTTAATCATCACATAAAATAATTCCGTGTCACTAGCAATTTGAATCTAAATAAAGGAAAATACTTCATATATTTTTCCGTACAAAGTACTATTCGTACAAGTTCATGTCGTTTTACCTTACAATGGTTATATACCTTTAGTTCTACCATTTCAAGTGACGTCTAAATTATATAACGTACGAACCTCCCTACTACTAATATGCCTGAAAGAAATGCTGGATGTGTGTAGTTTGTATCTAGATCTGTTGTAGCATTAATAAGATATAAGAAATAAGCATGATTATGTAAAACTATTTTCGTTTCTAATCTTGCCTTTTGGAGTTTTTACTTGTATATGCCATAAGGAATTGAGTTGCATAGGAGTAATTTTTTATTTTGATTTTCCCCGAGTAAAAAACCTGTATACCGCAAAGCGCAATTTTACGACGGTTAGAACGCCAATGTTGAGCGAAACCAACTGGGTGAAGGCTAAGTTACTGTTTGTATTCGGTTGGATATTAATCAAGGTTTGCTTTCTAGGATCTGACTCCTGGAAGACCGCAAACGATCCTCTTAGCTACTCTGCAGAGAGTCCATCCCGATCTCCCTTCCAACTTCTCCAAAAGGTTGAATCGTGCATGAGTAGATGATGGTTTTTCCATTACATTCCTAGTAGAAAGTTAAAGGATAGTTTATGATAACCTCTTCTACTTGTCGGATAGTTTTGCCAAATAGTTGGGCGGAATATTATTAGCACAATTGCAGCTATCAAATAACTTTGATGTATCGTCACAATTATGGTACTATTAAATTGATAGAAAAAATAACTCATATTAACTTGAATAGTTAATTTCGTGGCAGATGAAATTTGAAAAATTACTGTTTATTCAGTATAAATAATCATAACTGCCCATGTGATTGCCGACGATTGAAACGTCTACGTAGAAAAAATTGGAAAAGCAAAGCTTTTTACAGAGTGTTACGGACAAGTATTGTCTTGTCTGTCTTGTATTTGTCTTTGGTTATCCGAATACTTGTAGGCATTAATAATCGAGTATTTATATATGTTATCGTTGTTAATGACCCAGGCGTTCTTCAATAAGATGTAGATAAGGTCGCAAAGAATTTCTCATGATAAATACATCAAGTGCGAAAAATATGCAATATCGATTCATATGTCAACGTACGGATAAACTCAATAATTAATAAGAATTTCTTTGACCGACAAAATAATGCCTTCTGAATCCTATGTTCACCTAAAGCTATTTTATTTCGGAAAGTTTTGCCGAAGGATTGTTCTCCTATAAGAGTGTTTCTTCGCAGTTGAGTTTGATAATTTCCTTCATGCCAGTTTTTCTTTCCGCGCCGGCTCTCTGATGCTTTTCTGCATATCAGTGAGGGAGTCAACAGAGATTTTAAATCATGTTTTAGTGCCGACACTGGGGCTAAAATACACCAGAAGAGGCAATTAGTCACATATGTCAAAAGTGAAAAGATATTTTGGGAGCAAAAAGATGAAACTCCCTTCGTCATTTTGATCTTTTGAGTTGATCCGAAAAAGATGCACAAGACTGGAGAGAACGGTTGAATCGGGCCTTCGAATTTACGCCGTCGTCCCAAAACCAGCGTGACGACGCATCAACCTTAACTCGCGGACTCTTCAACCCTGAGTATTCGCGATTTTGAAAGTGTTACACAAGAATATGCAGCGAGGGGATAATGGGAAAAGCAGGTGATTGCATCAGCTGCACCGTAGGAACTGCAGTCATTATGGTATCTCGTAGCAGCACAGAATTTTAATGAAACAAAAGCTCTCTCTTCCTCTCCCACTTCACTCAGGATGTTCGCGGCGTGGGGGAATTCGTTAGGTTTTCGACTCAAGGACGCAAATCCCCTCCCCCCCTCCAGCCTTCCCTCTTTTGCTTCCTCCAGTAGACAGATTGATATTAAAGTCGTTTGCTTTGGTAATATTTCTCGCGCAATCCGTTCACGTTCCCATCTCGGAAATTACTTCGCACGGATCTGCCATCTGTTTTTACGTACTCGGGGGATCCGGCACCGATTTGTTATTTTCGAGCTCAAAGGTGAGAGAAAATATTTCTGAAGCAAACTTGTAGGTTTTTAAAATCTCGATACACTTTTAAAGCACTTGCTCTAAATATGCAAATATTTAAATAAAGCTTCATGCTATGATTTACCAATAAAATCACTGAATGATTCATTTAAAATTCGGTTTCAACAACAAAAAATTACATATTCTGCTGGAACTGAGCAGTAAACGTTTTCATTGAATTATGTAATAGAAATGAAAACTATGCAAATAATGCAACCATTTCAGAGAGTAAAAATCATTCGCCTTGACCGGGATTCGAACCCGGATCCCTCGATATCCGGCCGAGTGCTTTAACCATTTAAGCTACCGAGACGTCCTCTTACACTCTGAAATTTTGGGGCTTTAAAGGAACAAGATGTTATGACGAAATACCGAAATGATGCAACCATTTCTGGTGGAAATGGTTGCATTATAATGCACACATAGCGGGTGACTCCGTTAAAGTTACTGTTACAGTTTCTTGAAATTTGTCTAAGGTATGAACAGCCTAAGTGTTTGAAATTGGCTTTATTAACATCGTGGACTGTGGCGCGTCGCGCACGACTACGAATGCCTGTGACATTGTATGTACGGTATTTCGTCATCGGAAAAGGGCCAATCTTTAAACGTTTTTAATAAGTTTAATCTATATTGGAAACGCCGCTGTGTAAGAGAATCTTAACCTAAATTGTTTAGCAAAGTGGATACACTGCTGAGTTGGTCATAACAATGTTTGAAAAATCTAGCCCCCCTCCGCTGAACTCGATCTAATTCCGAAATCAAATTTATGTTATGAGGATCCCCTATACTGGCAGCATACTCTAGGTGGGGCCTGACCAAGGCAAGGAAATATCGTTCTTTCACTTTTTCATCGCATTTACCTAGCGATTTTATATATTCTCGTATGTGTTTTCCCCAGAACAGATCGTGAGTAATTGTTACACCCAAGTATTTAAAGGAATCTCTGTCTTCGTGACTTCGGATGTCCCCATAAATTACTGCATCATCGGCGAAAAGACGGAGCTTGCTATTAACTACGGCATTGAGTTAATTTATGTAACTAAGGAAAATGAGGGGGCCTATGACACTTCCTTGTGGTACACCCGACGTGACCTTGACAGTATCGGATGATACACCGACCAGGACGACTGTTTGGACACGATCACTTAAAAATTGTTAAATCCAGTTATTAATACTTTCTTGTATTCCATTAGTTTCCAATTTCGCGAGTAATTTGCAATGAGGGACTTTATCGAAAGCTTTCTTAAAATCTAGGAATATCGCATCAACTGGAATATTACTTTCACCGGAGTTCAATTACTACGTGAGTGTGCGGCGGAGGAGGAGGGGAACACTAGAATTGAATGTATAAATAATTACCAATACATTAAAATAAATATATATTTGTAAATATACAAAGGCACTGAAACACCAAAATAGATGCCTACCTACATCATGCAAATGTGTTTGAGTCCGAATGGAGTTTTAAATTTTGCTCCTTTGAGTTAAATATGCAAGCGTACGACTTACATGTGACATTTTAATGACTATTGGTCGCGCGAGAGAAGAACAAAGCATTGAATCTGTGAATGATGGAGTCTGTTTCTCACATTATCCCGATGGTCCAATCTAACATTTCGGTTTTGGGCCATAATAATGCTTTCGGTGTTGCAAGCCAGCTCGGTCGTTCTGTACCTTGTTACTTAGTCTTGCCCTGCTCCCTTCCTGATTAAACCAATTCCTAGTCCTAATTTCTGTAATATATTCATTACGCTAATTCTTTTCTCAACTTTTAACAAACCTTGGGAATTTTTTATGAGAATTTTCCAGTTTCTGAATTATCATTTTCCGCTATGCAACAAAAATACTAGACGCTTATTCAAATTGTGGCCTAAATTCACGAATGGGGAAGATAGAATCGTAAAAAGATTTTGGGCTAAGACAGTTTTAAGCGGAAACATGAAATGGAAAGCTAATTATTTGGGATTCAAATACTTAATAAAACTTTAAATGCTCAAAAGATGATTGGAATGGTTTTTCTAAAATCTTTCCCGAATAGACACAAAATATTCAAGCGGGAACTGCATTAACTTATCTTCTACTAATGTCTTATCTTCTAATAATACATTTATTTACGTAAATAAATATTATTCCTTTCTTGCTCACAAATGATCAGAACGAAATGGCAATAGAAACA